>ML798215.1:22268-37659 GCA_009831015.1 Picea engelmannii | reverse complement strand
CAAGCTCCAAGAGCTTGGTACAGTAGAATTGACACTTATCTGATCAAAAGTGGTTTCAGCAGAAGCCAAAATGAGCCAACTCTTTACACCAAAATAGATCAACACGGTAAAATTCTAATTGTATGTTTATATGTTGATGACATAATCTACACAGGAAATCTTGAGTTAACAGATTTCAAAGATGCCATGCAATCTGAGTTTGATATGACAGATCTTGGCATAATGAAATATTTTTTAGGGATTGAGGTTAATCAATCAGCCAAAGGCATTTTTGTCTGTCAGCAAAAGTATGCAGCAAACATCATCAAAAGATTTCGCATGGAAGGATGCAATCCAGCAGAAACCCCCATACCTTTAGGCGCAAAGTTGAGCAAAACTGATGAAGGTCCTACTGTGGACTCTACTTTATACAAAAATTTAGTAGGTAGTTTGTTGTATCTTACAACAACTAGGCCTGACATTATGTATGGAGCCAACCTTGTTTCCAGATTCATGGAATCACCAAAAGATTCGCATTGGAAAATGACAAAATGAATTTTGAGATATGTAGCAGGAACTCTGAATTTCGGCTTATGGTACACTGAATCTGATAGTAATCAACTCTCTAGTTACACATATAGTGACTTTGCAGGCAGCATAGATGAAAAGAAAAGCACATCAGGATATGTTTTTCAACTGGGCACGAACCTGATTTCATGGGCATCAAAGAAGCAACCAATTGTATCCATATCTTCTGCAGAGGCAGAGTATGTCGCTGCTACCTCAGCTTCTTGTCAAGCTGTGTGGCTGAGAAGATTATTGAAAGACATGTCATATACAGAAAAGGATCCAACTCCTATTTTCTGTGACAATACATCAGCAATTGCATTATCCAAGAACCATGTGTTTCACAAGAAAAGTAAACACATTGACACTCGTTTTCATTTCATACGCGAGCTAATCAATAATGGGGATATTGCACTCCAATTTTGTGGTTCTCGAGATCATCTTGATGATATCTTTACAAAGCCACTAGGAAAGTCAGTTTTTGATTTTCAGAGACAACACTTAGGCATAGTCAGTGCTGATGACTGTAACTGTTGAGTTTAAGAGGGAGTGTTAAATATTATGTAACCTCAACAGTCTGATTGTACACTGCCAGCTGTACTGGACAGTTGTACTTTCTATTTTTGTCTTTCTTGAGCCTATTTAGCTCAACCTTCTTGCATTGTAACCAAGTTCAGTACTTCTTCATACATTTCAATATACTGTTCTATTCTTTTCTCTCTGCATTTCTCTTTGCTTCACAATTTATCAGTATCTTGATATAAGCTGGCATCCCCGGTTTCAAGAATAATTGTTCTTATGATTGGAAGTCACCTCGTATAATTGATTTTTGAATAAATTTCGTACCTAGACTGCCTTTCTACAAACTGGCAGATAGCCAAAAGAAAAATATCTGACAAATGGAGGTATCTCCATAGGATGATTCATTACTTGACAACTTTTCTCATGGAAGCCCCGGTGAGCCGAGTTTGTCAATAGTGTTTATTGTGCAAGTGTAAGAATGATGATCTGAAACATTTATACTTTAAATGAGTTGAAAGGAAAGATCAAAGAAGAGGAAGATAAAGAGCGCAATCCAAAGGCGTCAGAGTGGGTGTATGCGTTGATTAGGATCATGCCAGATGAAGTGTTGTAACCTTTTCTGTTATGTAATTTGTGAAGTTTTGTAATGTAGGCATTAACGGGGGGTGTTAGAGATAATGCCTAATTAATGCCACTACTAGAGTTTAGGGATTGGATTGGGTTTGCTGGAGGATGTTGAGAGATTCTCTCAACCTCTCCCTCCAAGAGTGGAATAAGTTGGATCTCACAACACTTATTTAAGTGTGATGTATCTATGTGTAATTTATGCAATACAATATTATTTATGTGTGTATTTTGTGTCTCTCTGATCTCATGAATATGATTAATAAATTACTGTGTGACCATATGATTTCCGTTCAAATGATTAACAAACTTACTTAGATTAGAAATTTACTTCACTATTAATTTTTACATTTTAATCATTTTGTTAATAACTCATTAGATCTCGTATTAATTATTTTTCTATAGTGTATTCGTAGATGATATATAGGCTCTTTTTTGTTAAGATGAATTATCAATGTGCTTGGTGGAATAAAATTAACGTTATACTAGCATAACCACAATGAAGACCAATAACATATTTCATTTATGAACCCTAACTAGGATTTATGCTAGGATTTGTAAATTAATTATCCCTTTCGCCGTTCATCAACCACTCTTGTTTCCACTATTCGTATTAAAATACTTCGTACAAAAAATTTGAAAGAGTTTTTTTAACATAGGCAAAGTTTTAATAAATTTTTTGTTTAATGGTTTTTTTTTTCCATTAAGAGTTTTTAAAGTTTTGTTGGAATATGAAAAAAAAAATCAATATAATGTCATAAAAAGTTGTATTCTAAATGTTGTTTTGGTTGTTTTGTGGATATTATCATTAGAAATTTGGTTAGAAATTATTACGCCGAAAGGCGTACACCTATTGACAATGGGCACATTTAATTACCTTTTAAACTAAAATTATAATCTGATGGCTAAAAATTGAAGACGCTGGCATATTCTTAGTCGTCCTTCCAAATCAATGAATGTGATTTACTCTTCATAACTTTCTTGTGTTTTTTAATGAATTTGTTAACCTGTTTACTTTTTAACAGTTACCTAATCATATTAATAAATTACTATAGCAGTATATGATTTCCACATTTAAATGATTAATCTTTGGGATTACCAAGTTTAGATTTGTTGGCTTTCTTCCACTGTCCACACGTTTCATTTTCTGGCTTTCTTCCACTGTCCACGCGTTTCATTTTATGGTTGTAGACACGTTTCATTTTCCGGCTGTCCACGTGTTTCATATTGGATCGCCGAAGGTGGAAGACTATGACAGTATGGTGGGGGAAGGCCATTGCTATGGGCTCGGGGAAAATCATCAAACGTTTAGGGTTTCGACCATTAACCTGCTGGAGCAAGCTTTGGGATCGCCTTTTGGCGTTCATCAGCCACGATATTGAGTGGTTGTGCTAGTTGAATATATACATTTGAATAGCTAAATTTGTATAAACATATAAATGAATTCTCCCCATTAAATCCATTTATACATTGAAAAATATCATTTAAAAAATATCATTTTGTAATTTCATTTAGATTTTTAAAACTGGATTCCTACCAAAAATCCTAAAAATTTTAGACAACGCACATAAAAAAATAATGAAAACATCATGACATTTAATGTTCGAGAAAATGTCGTTACATAAATAAATATGAATACTTTCATATGCATAGTCCGTGAGGTCGTTGTTTGTCATGGCTTAGACCCTTTGCACATCCCATTATCGCTGGATGATGAAGAACATGTTGGCCATCTTTTAAAATGAATGGGACACGCGAAGTTTTTCAAAAAGCTTATTTAAAGAAGATGTTTTTATAAAAATTATGTTAAATTAACAAGAGAGCTTTTGTAGAGTGGCATCTACGAACTTGCCAACTTTCCAACAAAAGTGGGTGGTGAATTAAGTTGTGTATGTCGATGACATATCATTGACACATGAATCTCCTTTTAATTAAGGAGAAGTTATATGCTCATTTTTCATTGAAAATGAACTTGCGACCTTTTATCCTTGAAAGGAGAAGTAATAAAGATATTTTGTTGGGTTAAGAGGATCATTTCCTCATGCAAAAGAATGAAAAGTGTAATCCATTGAAATTTGAATAAGGGGATTTTAGCTAGATTTCAAGTAATGTGTGATGGTGAATATTTTCATGAAGGTTTTTATGTTTAGTTTTGATATAATCACACTTGTAATTTATCATTTAACGCAACATATACAGAGTAAAAGGAAATTTAATAAAATTCAAGCACAAATTAAATCAAGAACATGTAATCAAGCAAGCACAAAGAGTTGTGAATCACATCATCATTCAACGACAAAGTTACATTAACATTAATCTCAATACTCAACGTTTATTCAACATTTGGTAGTTGCAATAATTTTTTGTAAGTTCTAAATCAAATCAAAATTGAATTGAATTGTAGTTGTTGGGTGCATTATCGATTGAACTCGACACGTGAGAATTGATTGAATCATCGTAATTATGAGTCTAGATTGAAATGTTTGAGTGACTAAATTGTGTACTGGGTGGAGTTGCAAAAAATCTCTCTTTGTTGTCAAGACAATTGTAATTGGAACATACTTGCATAAGGAGCCCTCATTCAATCTTTAAAAATGGCTCAAAGTCTAGAATTATTAGAGTTACTTAACTCTCTAATAATTATCATTGAAGACAACACAATCTCCATCAACAAAGAAACTCTTAAAATAATTCTAACTTGTTTGCAAGTGTCACAAGCTCAAGTTAAACTACTTCAAGCTCAGTCACAACTTCTTCATGATGAACTCCAACGAAAAAATCTTCAACATTATGAACTGGTGCTTGTTCAAAACAATCCACTTTTTGAATTTGATAATGATCGATATGCAACATTGGAGCAACTTAGTCAAACAACTTCAGATGATGTTTTAGATGAAAATGAAGTTATCCATGAACAGGTTCAACATACACTTTACAAGCCCATTGCCAAACTTTGGGAAGACATCAGAAACAAATTTAGATGAAGTTTTAAATCACGATGAAGTTATCGATGAGCATGTTTAATATACTCTTTCCAATCCCATTTCCAAACCATGGAAAGCCATCAGAAACAATAAACACATAATAGGATATGGATATGATAAGGAAGTAATTTTTCATATTCCAGATTATTCCATACCAATGCACTTCATTAGTGGAAGATTGTTTCAAGAAATTTCAACTTCACCCATTTTAGTTCAACATCAAAATGATAAGTGTCAACATTTTCATACAGTTGGTCATATGGATAATCATTGTTTTGATCTCCATCCTTCCCAGCATTGTGGAAACAATAATTGTTCATTAGACAGATGTTCCAAACAAAAAAAAACTATAAAATTAAAGATTCACTATGAGTGTACAATCCTTGGCAATGACCATCAACAACCAAGTAGTTAAAGCAGTCTCAATGCAAAAATCTTTGTCAAGTAAAGACACATCTTAACATAAATGTACTTTCAATCCCCTTGTACCATAAAAGAGGGAGGGGTGCACACAAATGAAAATCGAGTCAAGAATTTCAAAGGGTACTCTATTCAACTATATATATATATATATATATATATCAATTATTACTATCGTTTGTTTAATAGTTTTAAATTTTCTAAAATTTGGTTGAATCTCTTCTTCTTTTCAGTTCTTTTAAATTGATATTTTTTCTAAATTTAAATTTTTCCTTTTCAAAAATATTAGTATGATTTTTCAGTTAAAAAGTTTGTTTTATTTTGTTCTTTTACCAAAAAAAATAATGTTTTTTCTCTTTGTTTGGGGACTTCTCCCTCTATATTTGTTTTTATAATAATAATAATAATTATTATTATTATTTATGATTTTATTTACAACAGTGGGCCATGATCCTAAAAAAATTGCAATTTTATGCCTACAAAAATAACAAATGTGCTACTTGTAGCACTACATTTCAATTCATAGTTTGATTTCATATTTTTGGTTTGAAATGATACCAATTTCCAAGGCCACTATTTCAAACAAGTTGTAATGCTAACCTTGAAGAAAAGGGGGTACTACTGCGTGCATGATTTTTCATTTTAGGGGTCAATTTTAAGTTTTTTTATTCCAAACTGTACCAACTATTAACACCACAATTTCAATCATGTTGTAATTTTAACCTAAAAAAAGTAAGGTGATGTTGCTAGCACCGCTTTTTTCGAGTGATGATTTTAAGGTCTTTGTTTACAACTTTATAGATGATGGTTGAAATTTTTTGTAATTTTAACTCTAAAAAGAAAATGGTGCTACTCGTAGCACCATTTTTTAAAATGAGGGGTAAAAATAACCATTAAATGTGACCTCTAGAAATATAATAATTTTGGAGAGTTATCGTTAAGTTTGTAGCTTTGTTTTTTTCCTTCCTTTTGTTCCTTCCTGTATTTATCTTCTCCCATGGGATCTACATGTATTTTTATCATGTCCATTCTTTCCACAATGAACATAGAGAAGATCATATTTCTCACCTTGATTATTCCCACCCCCTTGCCTCTAAAATACTTATTTCCATGTCCTTTATTACTACCTGTTCTTCTAGAAGAACTATGTGATTGATTCTTCCCTTTTTGAGAAAGGGACATAGTCTCTTGAGTGGGATGAAATGTCTTCTTCCCAAAATATTTCTCATGTTCTGTAATTTTCTCCACCAAAGAGTCAAAATTGAGGGACTTGAATTGCCCACTAGCTTGAATTGATTCGAGATAGTGAGAATATATGGGGTAGAGGGCCTTGATGGAGGATGTGAGATAATTGTGTATCTCCACACTGGTAGCATCAATGCCATGCATGATGGATTTAATTTCAAATGCTAAAGCCATGGGATCATTACCCTTCAACTCTAGGTTGAAGAGATTCAACTATAGTTGAATTAGGTCCAATTTTGAATGTAAATCATATAAATAATTCAATTTCTTCAAAGCACCCAAGGAATATGTGATAGATCTAATGTGATGACTCGCCTCTTCAATTACATAAGAAACAATCAAGACATATGATTTCTTGTATTTATTTGTCCATATATAAATCTCTTTATCTTTTATAGCTTTGACAAGTGACATATCTCCATCACAAATTCCATCCCAAATATCATTGAAGATAAGAGTATGTTCAATATTTATTAACCATTTTAGATCATTTTCTTTTCTGATGAGCACCACACCAAAAATTGAGACAAGAGAATGCATTTTCAAAAACAAAACCACTTCAAAGATAAAAGCAATGCAAAATACATGTTTTCTCTTAAGAAGAAGATATAGAGCCAACCTCCTTTATACAAATAAAGAACCAATATATTTCCACCAACAAGTACTCATCGCAATACAAATTCCTTCCTTATGATATTTGCATTAACAATATATATAATACAATAATAATATATACATGAACTCAATTATCTATGTAGTTTGGAAAATTTCCTTCATATTGCAGTATTTTGAAGACCAATACCTATCCCAAAAACTCTTTTTCCTACACCATTGGGTGATTTCGGAGATGGGAAATTCATGGATCCCATTCCATAGCTATTGCAAATAAAGTGGAAGTTGCTAAATTGGTTTTAAGAGTTGTTAATTCATTTCTCTCACCTTGAAGATGCCCTCTTTCTCCTTGAGCTTAATTTCCTTGTTGGCTAGTGATTTATCCTTCTCCATAGTTGTACCCACCCCCTCGAATGTATTTCTCATTGCTAGTATGAATTTATATTGCATGGACTATAATTTCACTTACCTGGGTGAATCTTATATATTTTTGGTCATTTTTCATCACCCATAGGGCATACGATGATTGCACAAACTATACACTTCACATGTGGGCTCTCTTTCTCTCTCTATAGAGTTGCATGATTGACTGTTGGTCATCTTTTTCACTATTTTACTAAATCAAGGTCAAATTATTCGAGACCAAGTTTCATCCTCACTCCAAGAGAAGGGAATGAGCTCTAGACTATATGAAACAAATAATCTATTGAAAAGGGAAGCAATAAGCAGGAAATATCATGGAGTTATCTAAAAATATCAAGGCGTTAATACCACTTACAAACTTGAATGAATTTTAATAATGTGAGGCACATATAAATACATTGATATTTGATCTTTAGTTTTATCTTCCAAGAGCTCGAATAACTATTCCTATCCACTTATGATTCCTCATATTTATCGTAAATGAATAATAATAATATTTACAATACACCATGATCCCTAGAATTAGGTATCTAACAAAGAAACCCAAAAAACTTGATGATGGAGGAATAGAAAAGATAAAGTTAGAGACAAATATAAGGTTTAAGAGTGAGTTGTTGAAGTGAATGAGGTTTTAGGACCAAAAGCATTCAAAATGGGGTGGTTTGATCAATACTAAAAAAAATGTAAAAAAAGGCCATGTTCACATGTTGTCCCGAAAAAAATTATCCATGCCAATATGATGGAGAATTGTCCAATGGTAGGTCCCAATCAGGTATGCTCTCAATTGGTATAACAATATTCACTGGTATGTGGGTCCTATTTCCACTAACCAAATGGATTTCTCACTGAAGAGAGACTTGTTCATTTAATCTAATATAAATCCTAAATGCAATTATAATCTACTATGAAAATGTAGTCCTATCATAAATTCTAACTACTAATATAATAGTAATCAAAAATCAATTGCAAGCATATAGTTTTACTTATGAAAATAGAAAGAATTCACATTTCACAATAAGGAAATATACTAGCATACCCATCTACATATATATACATTGAATATGTCCTTGCAATCGAGTTCATAATCCATTCATAATTATTTCCTACATAACCAATTGAAAAAAATGACAAATTGTTGTAGAAAACAACCATTCAACAACAATGCATTATTGCATGAATAGACCATGAATCAACTTCTCTGTATATTTAATATTTAGAAAACGTTCCTCAGATATAGGTACATGAAATATCCAAGAGTTTTCAAATCCATCCTCAAACTTGATAAGAATATACAAGAGCCAATTTTGTGTTATCTAGCCCCCCCTGATATAGGTGGATATCGGTGGCCACCCACCTTTTCCAACTGGCTCAAAACAGTTTTCTAGCAATTTTGGTAATTTACTATCTTTAGCATTTTTTATCTTTCGAGGCCATTTTCAGGCCCTAAACGACGTTTTTGGGAAAATGAGGAGAAATATCGAATTTGCTTCGATATTGCCTCCAAAATGAATCTCATCGACAATACCTTTCCAACAGGCTATCATGTGCCTAAAACGGAGATCGGATGCAAACGTTATGACCCCGAGAAGTTGATGTACTAACTTACCCAAACGGGGCCCACATGAATTTTGGTGCTTCATCTCCTAGTGTTAAATTTTTGGATGTCTAGGGTCTTTGGAATTCTTGTTTATTATAAAAATGCCTTCAGATCCTCATTGTAATCATCTTCTTGCGAATGCGAGTAGCCATCACACCTCTTCTCATAGATAAGCTACCACCATTCTAGTGAGTCTTTCACTCTGTATTTTTATTGTCTATGTACATTTATTTCATTAATAGAAATCATGTATTATTGTATATTTGGGTTTATGGTTGCATATCTGATACATTTATGTTATATTATTGGATATCCACGATATATATGTGCATTTATTTATTATATCTCCACTCTCATTTCGTGCCGAAAATAATCTGAATCAGTGGTATCAGAGAAGACTTCTCTTGATCATTTTTTCCAGTGCATGTCCCCGACGAGTTCCGAGTATAGCAAGTTGGGTCTTGAGCTTGTCTCTCTTGAAGACAATCTCTCTTGCACGCCGAAGAAACCCTCCATGGCAGAAGAAAATAAAAATGACGGATCAGATGATTCTATCAATCTGTTGCTTGAGCAAGCTCTCACGCGACAGAGGGATGAAATGATGGAGAATTTTTGCCACATCCTTCAACACCTGCCACTAGAAAAAGGTGCATCTTATCAAAAAACCACTTTGGAAGCACCTCTCCTTTCAAGGTACAGGTTAATTTTGATATTCCTGTATTTGAAGGTCAATTAGATGCAGATGCCCTAGAAAAATGGTTAAATCTATTAGAAGGTTATTTCTCTATTCATAATTTTTTCGACAGAGAAAATCTCACCTTCGCACTCCTTAAATCTCTCCCCCATGTCAAACATTAGTGGGAAATTTACTAGGAGCAAAGTTCCACAAAGGAGTCTGGAATATATGGGGCTGAGCCCACTTGGGAATTTTTTGTGGATGCGGTAAAGGAATAGTATTACCTTGTTGGCAACTATGAGGACCGGTACATGAGATGGACCACACTGCGACAAGAGAGGGGCCCAAGCAGTTCTGGAGTTCACCAATACCTTTCATACCTTGCACACCAAGCTGGGTATCAAAGACTCTGAATGACATTTGGTTTTGAAATACCATGGGGCTCTATAGAGATACATCCAAACTGAAATGGATTTTCTGGATATCTCATCACTCAGTGTTACTTATCGATATGCTGTTAAAATCAAACATAAATTTAAGCACCAGAACAAACGGGATTTTGGGTCTGCAAATTCGCAACAACCAAAGTATGACAAAGATGGAGCTAACAAATAGTCTCCCGAAAACAAGTCCAAGACATAGGAAAAGAAGGGTCACGAGAAGACAAAGAAGGACCCCGGAAAATGGTGCGATTTCCACAAAAGCCCCTGGCACAACACCGATGAATGTCGCTCAAAACAGTGAATGGTGGTTGAGATCAAAGACAAGAAGCCAAACCGTAATACCCCAAGGACGTTCCCCAATTTCATTATGAATTGTAATTATGTTTTATATGCTGGTGATCCAAGTTTATATAAGCTCGTGGGCTTATGTGTTTATTAGGCGAGAGAGCCTAAGTGTTGAAGGCCAAGAGCTTGATTTTTGTACATGTAATGATGCACATTATTAATATAAAAACACCTTTGCATGTGGACCGACCACGATGAATGAGTGACGGGGGATTAAGCTTCCACAAAGTTTGGGTAAGGGAGAGGGGGATAAAAGGTTTGGGAGAAGGGCTAAGCTTAAGAGCTTAAGTCCTTGGGAATAATAACTAAATATTATTCCAAACATGTGTAAATGTTTATKTTTTATCCTAAGTYCCTGGAAGGGGGAATGTGTGCAAAATGGGGAGCTTGCAGCCCCAGGGCAACGGGTGTCGACCTGGGTGCATGTAGTTAATACCAGAGAAGGGAGTCGTGTTGGGGGTTCGACCTCCCATTCTCTATCCTCCATCTAAACTCACGGGTGTCCATGATCAACCTTTACTTTTGCTGTTTATTCTGGGGAATCCTTACCTGAACCATTAAGTATCTCCATGGGATCTCTATAAACCCTCATTCAACCCTGAAACCTGAACCGTGAGTCTATCCTGTATTGTTGGTTGGGAAAACTGAATGTCCTGTAATTGATGAGCCTTTCTATGTTGTAGCATCTATCTGTCACTAGTTTGGGAAAGTCGTGTATGTGTTTCCCATGGACAGTTGTGGCCATGCAGTGCTTGACTGTGTGTGTCTTGTTTCTTAGCATATGTTCGTGTTGAGCCTCATAGTTGTCCAACTACGTTGGAACACGATTTGAAGGAAACAGGTTGTATGACCTTTGTGTAACACTCTCTCCAGGTGAGGGAGGTGGTTGTGGTTGAAAATAACAGGTCACCAGACCTGTGAGAAACTCTCTCTAGGTGAGAGAGTGTGTTGAGGAAGTAAGGACTCCTGGAAGGGGTCCTATAGCTGTTACAGAACTCTGAGACTTCCGGTCCAGTTTGTTTTTGAAGCCCAAGGCAAGGGAGGTTAGCAGTCAAAGGACTGTCTTGGTGACAGAGAAGGTGTATACTCTTGGGGTGGGATAGACATGTGAGGAATGAGAGTCTGTGAGCAGTGGGCATAAGTGGCTCCTGGGAGAAAATCCTTCCTCTGTAACTATGTGTATTCTCGTTCACCTTTCCTAGCCTAGGGTTCCCTACACGGTGGAGCTCAGTCCCAGCTCGGGTGTGACCTACTGCTAAGAGTGTTGAGTATGTTGGCATATTTATTACGGGCAAACAGAAGGCAAAGTATTTGTTTTTCATTGATGCCAAGCTCAACCCGACGATGATGAACAAGAGAGAGTGACAAGTAATTTCAACAGAGTAGTGCGGTATAAGGATAGGATGTTCATGGAAGGTCTACACGCAGTTGGTGGATTACATATAGTTTCCAAGATAAGTGGATTACACATGCCTGTGTTGCTTATATGTTATCATGTATTCTGTTGTGCATGTGAATTATTGTATTCTCATTCTTACTCTGATTTGTTTAGTTAAATATATTAATTAAGTTTAATATGCATGTTTTATATATGAGTATGAGAATGTTTCACGTAGTAGCGTTACCCGACAAGTGGGTTGATGGCCTGGGATGTTACAATCTGGTATCAGAGAAATGGTTACAAAATTGAGCCTAGATGGGCCATGTTAGTGGAAGTTGAAGCAATAGTTTTGGAAAGAATTGTTGTCAAAGTAGAAAAAATTCAAGTTTTGAGCCAAGGTTTCAACGTTGAGCCTAGATGGGATGGATAAGTGGTCATTAGACCCAAGGGTTCAGGTGGAAATTGTGTTTGGAAGAACCAATGTTTAGAACTTAGAATGTTCCGGAGTGCCAAGAAGTCACTTGGTTGTGTTACAAAGCTTAGGAGGTGTAGTGGTATTATAAAAACCACAGCTGGTGTGGTATATGGCCACAGGGAGAGAGAGAGCTCAACACCAGAAGTGTTGGAGCCATAGGATCTATTCGGGAGAAAAGGATAACCCTCACAATCATCATATCTGGAGAAGGTGAAGGAGAGTTATCCTGGAAACATTTCGGGGATTCAACTATCGAGAGAAACGAGGTGTACTGATGCATGAACTCCCAATGCCCGAAACTCTGAAAACCCGAGAAAGATCTACACCGTAGATCAGAGGATGAAAACTTGACTGTTGGATCAAGTAGAAGGTAGATCGTAGTTTTGGAATTTCGGCAATCAAAAGAAATGAGATGTGTGGATGCACGAACTCCCAATGCCCGAAACTCTAAAACGAAAAGTGAGTAGGGTGGGACCCAATGACGTTGCCAAAGGTGATGTGGACCTCCATGGATCTACCATGTTCCACCGCCTTAGTTGGTGAATGATGTACTACGTGGGCCCAAAGGGTAGAGTAGATCGGAATTTCAGATGTCGAAATATTGGGGAGAAGCAAGTGTGGGAACTCCCGAGGTCCGAAGTCCCAAAGTCCTAAGGTTCGAATTCCCAAATTCCTGAGACTTCGAAGACAGAAATACCATAGTGGATTTTAGCTGTTGGATGATGGGTAAACATGGACCATTGATCCACTCAATTTCATGAGTTCGACAATTGGAAATCCGAGACATAGTTGTTTGTGCTTTGAAATCTCCAAAGGAGAAAGCCTGAGTATCACCTAGTATTTTAGCATTTGGTCACAACCCGTGATCGCATGGGTTGGGGACTAAGAAAGAGGGGGATATCACCCAAAAGTTACAGAGCCGAGAAGAGCTCGGAAGATTCATGAAATCAAAACGTTTTATTAAATCGGATTGGTTTTGAATGTGTGAAATTTATCAAGGAGAGACGACCTGACAAATTCTGGTTGTCTTCATGTTGTGATTGCAGAATTTTGACGAGTGCCAGAACCAATTAGAATTTCCATGGAGTGCAAAGAAATGGAAGAGACACATAATGCTTCCAGTTCAAAAAATGAAGCCAAAGGGATGGATGTTCACTTGGGAACTGAAGGATCTAAGTCCAATGGCCATGGAAAAGAGATAGATAAGGAAGGAAACCTGAGGAAGATCATTGAAAAATTGTAGAAAGATGCCCAAACTCGCCAAGAAGATAGCAGAAAGCTTAGGAAAACTTAGGAAAAACAAGGTGCATTCTGTGTGAAGTTGTTAAAGAGTTTGGAGAGAATAGAAAAGAAGTTGGATAAAGAGAGTGACTCGAGAAGAACAAGGAGTCACTGAACTTCTGAGGGGAGAAGATCAAGGAGTGTTGGTAGGCACCATCATCACTCCCAAAGTCACTCCAAGAGAAGGGCACACAATATTTCAAGCCCATCTCCTATTAGAAATCATAGGAGTTCTGGAGTAGATGAATTGAAGGGAGATATGAACAAGATTAAGCCTCCTACGTTTGATGGAGAACATAAGAAGGAGGAAGATTCTGAAACATGGTTGCTTGGCATGAGGAAATACTTCCAATTGCAGAATCATTCCTCTCATGCAGAAGGAAGAATTGCAATGTATCAATTGAAAGGAAAAGCATCTATGTGGTGGGATCATCTTATGTGGGTACAACACATTAGAGAGAAAGATATCACTTGGAAATAATTCAAGAGGTATTTAGATAAGAAGTATTTGACTAAGAGATATTATGACAGAAAGATGAAAGATTTCTTTGAACTCAAGGTAGGAAACATGACCATTGATGAGTACGGACGAAGGTTTCTGGAATTGCTGAAGTATGTCCCGTTCATCAAAGGTGAGACTATCAAGATTTAGAGGTATCTAAGTGGTTTTCCACCTTCCATTGGTGACAATATTCAATATGATGACCCAAAAACTATGGAATAAATGATAAGGAGGGTGAAATTTTTATATGAACAACAAAAAGAAAAGCCTACCTTCCAAAAGGCTTGGGAAGACAAGAAGAAGTTCAAGAAAGAGCAGAGGCAGAAAGGAACTAAGTCATCCTTTTTTAGAAACAGCCCTCAGGGACAACCATCTTTTAGAGAGCCTAGAAAGGCTGAAATGGGTGGACAAATGCCAAGACAGACACCTATGGAGTGTTGGGGTTGTAAATTAAACCATAGGTATAAAGATTTCCCCCACTAAAATGATAAAGCGAGAGTCATCCACAATGTTTAGCAAGATGAAACAATGGAGGACATGGGAAGTATAATGCCAAAGATCTACGCAGCCCTCGATAACAAGCAAGTTGAATATCAGTCATACATGATTGAAGTAGAAGGTATGATTAACAACCATGCCTTTACTATTTTAATTAATTAAGGGGATAGCCATAGTTATATAGATCCTAGAGTGGTGGAAATCTTTCATTTATCGAGAAGAAAACATGAAAAGTATTGGTTAGTGCATCTAGCTACAGGAACCAAGAGGAAAGTCACTGAGTTGGTTAAGTCTTGTCCTGTGGGCATGAATGGACTGAGCACAAAGGCTGAATTGAACATTATTCCTTTAGGATCTTATGACTGTTTAATTGGTATGGACTGGTTGGACCAGCACCATGCCATCCTGGACTATAGTAACAAGGCATTCACTTTCCTGGATGAGGAAGGGAATCAGGAACAAGTCTAAGGAATTCCCAGAGTTGTTGGTATCAGAGAAATCTTAGCAATGCAACTGAAGAAGTGCAACAAAAAAGGTTGTCAATTATTTGCAGCCCATGTAGAGGAAACACCTAAGGATAAAGTGTCAAGTATTGGGGATCATGTGGTAGTAAAGGAGTTTGAAGATGTATTTCATGAGGTACTAGGATTACCTCCGAAAAGAGATATTGACTTCTCTATAAACTTAATGCCTGGAGCAGCTATAGTATCAAAAGCTCCTTAGAGAATGAATACTCCATAGATGAAAGAGTTACAATTACAATTTGAAGAGCTTTTGAAGAAGGGGTATATACGCCCAAGTGTGTCACCTTGGGGAG
>ML798215.1:0-13071 GCA_009831015.1 Picea engelmannii | reverse complement strand
TTATGAAATCATTGTCCTCAACGCTTGATGTACAACCATATACCAGGGTCCGATGGATAATTGTGGACCATAATGCTGAAGAAGACTGGAGAACCAAGGTCCCATGTAGAAAGAAAATCCACCATGTTGAAGTAGTCCAACCACCATTGTAAGCTCGGGTCCCATGTCAAAGTGCTCATGTGAACTCCCCGTAGAAGATTTTGGAACCCAATAACCAACTCCAAATGATGCTCCAAAGACTGACACCTATCATGTGGATCCAAATAAGAAGATCCATCCACATAGCGGAAAATGGTCGTAGCAGAATCTAGAAGGAATAATACCACTGTAGAATATGCAGACTGAACGCTGGTAATTAGCTCCTGATCTGGGACATTGATGTTCTCTACAGAAGGTGGAGTAGAGTCATCAAATAAAATATGGAAGTGGTTGTCATCCCAGAAATGACAACTATCCATATACCAATCGTTACAATCGTCCTCAAAATCATACCAAGAATATCTTTCTTGATTATATTCATTCATGAGGCTCTGCATAAGAAATCTCTCCTGCATGTTGTTCAATGAATCTTGAATACTACGAAAACTATCATTGAGGCCATATGTGAGGTTGGCTGTGAGACTATGTGTGAGGTTGTTTGTGAGGCCATGTGCAAATGCATCCAATCTGTCATCCAATTGGACTTTGAATGATTCAATAATTTCTTTCAAGTTTTGAGATGAAATAGCCATCTGGTCCTGCAGCCGTCACGAAAAAACTCAAAAAATAGACCCAATAAGTTTCAGTAGAAAATCGCGATTTTTTCTGGAAAAACCTTAAAAAACTACTGAACTTAAAATGCTCATAACTTCACTTCCCGGACTCCGTTTCGGCTGATTTGTTTTTTGAAATTGGGTGAAATTGTGATAAGAACTCAGATCTGTAATTTATTTGGGCAAATTCAGCCTCCAAATGCTACAGAAATAAAAACAAATCGCACCGCCGTCCGCAAAAAAAACCTTGAAAAATTGCAGATTTTAAAACCTCAATATCTTGACCTTCCGGACTCCGTTTTGGATGATTTTGTTTTTCAAATTGGGTGTTTTTCTGAGAGGAACTCAGATATACAATTATTTTCTGCAAATTTTTCACAAAAATATATTGAAAATGTCTGGAATGTTGCGGCCCTTTTTTTTTTTCTTCTCCGAAAAAAAAAAACTGCAAAAATAAAAATAGTTGCCCACAACTCTGGCCCTGGAAAGTGCTCTGATACCAATTGTTAAGAACCAAATACCTGAATACAAAATATCACAATAGATTCAAAGATATCTGAATATAATCACCACACAATATTTATGAAACCATATAGAAAACCACACTTTATTACTAGCAAACCCTTAAGGTAGGGCAACACCATACAATGGATCATATTATGGAAGGGATCCTCTCATGTTCACTTGCCTCTTCGAAGAGGCATCCTCCTATTGAGCTACCGCTCCAAATACAATACTTCTCTTCATGTCTCATTACATTGCTTGAACCCCTTTATATAGTGCTACCATCACCTAAGAACATTCTAGAGGAGGAACCTTCTAAAAGTAGAAGCTTCTAAGAAGTCCTCTTACATTTATTATATGTAACTACCATAGTGGGCCTTATTTAATAATATAGTGGACCTAATACACCTTACATTGAATGACCTCCACTATTATCACTATGGGCCCTCTGGCCCCCCCCACTACCTCTCTAGCTACCTTACAGTATCCAACATTTGGTAGGTGGTGGCAAAGTTTGGGTTTGTCTCATAGAATTGGGGCCCTCTAGAGGTCTCATTGCCATAAGAGTCTAGCATTGTGGTGAGTGTCATGAATAGAAGTCTGCTGAGGCAATCAACGATGTGATTGGTTCTTCTTGTTTTATACTTGATGTTGAGGTGGAATTGTTGCAAGTATATGGACCACTTTTGATGGCGGTCATTCTAGAATTTTTCTTGTGTCTGCATGAACTATAGTGGCTTATGATCAGTGTGGATGACTGTCTCCTTTCGAAGAATATAATGTCTCTACTAGCGGTAGGCTTGCACAATGGAGTACATTTATTTTTCATATGTATGGTACTTACAGATAACATCTGATAGTGTCTCACTATGATAGACCACGGGGTGGCCATACTGAGTGAGAATGACACCCACAACATAGTCTGAAGCATCTGTCTCAATCTCAAAGGGTTGTTGCAGGTCTACTAGTGAAATTACTGGGGCTGAGCACAAGAGTCACTTCAAATAATTGAACACTTGTTGTTGGGACGGGACCCATGCCAATTTCTCCTTACCACCACCCTTAGTTATTTGGTTGAGGGCCCATGCAATATGGGAGAATCCCAACATGAACCTGTGGTAAAATTGACAAGGCCCAAGAAGCTATGAAGCTCATTGAGTGTGGTTGGGGTTGTCTAGTCATGGATGACTTGGATCTTGGTTGGTTTCACATGTACGCCATGCTTATCAATGATGTAGCCCAAGTAATGGACCCTATCCATGCTGAAGGAGCATTTTTCTAGATTGGCGTATACCTTGTGCTACCATAGGGTGCACATAACCTGCTGAATATGCTGCAAGTGTTTGGCCCAAGTCTTGTTGTAAACGAGAATTTCATCCAGATACACCACTACAAAAGTATTGGTGAATGGTTGTAGGATATTTTCCATCATCCTCATGAAAGTGGCTGGAGCATTTGTCAAACCAAATGGTATGACCAACCATGCAAAAATTCCTTCCTTTGAATTGAAGGTGGTATTCCATACATTTGTATGTTCTATCGAGACTTGGTGGTAGCCATAATTCATATCAATCTTACTGAAGTATTTGGCCCTTATGATTTGATCAAGGAGGTCGTCAATTCAGGGAATCGGGTACCGTTTTCTGACTGTTATTTTATTCAGAGCTCGGTAATCAATGTAGAGTCACTAGGTTCCATATTTATTCTGTACCAACATGATTGGACTCCCACAAGGTGATGATTTGGGATGGATGTGCCCCTTGTGGAGTAGTTCTTGGATTTGTCGCTTGATCTCCTCATTCTCTAATAGAGAGCGGCGATAGAATGTCCCATTGGGCAGCAATGCATCGGGGGTTAGATTGATGGGGTGATTGACCTGGCAATGCAGAGGTACCCTGATACATGAGGAGAAGATATCTGAGTATTCTTCCATGACCTTATCTACTTTCTTCTGCTATGTGGAGAGGTCGACCGTAGAGACCTTGGATGTGGTTATGATCCTTCGCTTATTTTGAGAGTGAATCATGAAGAAGACAAACTTCCCCATCTGAGATATGACCTTCCTGTATTTCTTAGCAGAGATCAAGGAAATAGCACTAGGTGGGACTGCCTCGGGTATCCTGTACAATTTGTTGTTCAAACTAATAATAACACTATGAGGCCTAGACTCATAGACAGCGTGACATTTCCATAAATAACATCAAAAAATTCGAGAGGAGAAACATCATGCAATAACTCATCTTTGAAGGGCTTGATCCCGTATGACAGTTGACACTGTTGGCTGATGTGGAGATCGCTTCCTTGGTGGAGCCATCCAATGGTGTAGGGTTGTGGGTGTGGAATTGTCGACAGGGTCAGCCGCTTGAAGACCTCTGCTGATATGAGGTGCTTCTAGCTACTGCTATCAACGAT
Source organism: Picea engelmannii (assembly GCA_009831015.1). Lineage (NCBI taxonomy): Eukaryota > Viridiplantae > Streptophyta > Pinopsida > Pinales > Pinaceae > Picea > Picea engelmannii. The sequence continues at coordinate 9,403 of ML798215.1, read as the reverse complement.
GAAGTGAAACGGGGTGCCTTTTACCCACATGTGTGAATGGAAGAGGTGCACTTCTTCTTCTGGAGCGTCTGGTTCACCAGGTTGGACCTTAGTGGTAGAAATAATGGCATTGGTTTCCACATCAATGATCCATCTTCTCCTTTTTGGTTTTGGCTTAGAGTCAGAACCATCATCTGATTCAGAGTCTTTCACTTCGGCCACCAGTGACTGCCTTGAGCGGTAGTCAACAATGTTATGCCAAGGGATCTTATGAAAGTCGCACCACTTCCTAGTATCTTTCTTTGTCTTTCCGGTGTCCTTATTTTCTTGTGGGTTGGACTGGTTTTCCTGATACTGTCCATCTTTAATCTATCCTATGTTCTATGGGTTGGGGCCACCCTTTCTTGGATTTTTTTGTGAGGGTTTCCTAGGCCCAAATTGTCATGTCTTTTGTTTGAGCTTCTGCTCGATTTTGACGACATATCGGTAGGACGTGCCCAAGGATGAGATGTCCAAAAATTCCATTTAGGTATGGATGTATCTATGCAGAGCACCACGATATTTGAGCACTAGATATCGCTCCAAATATTTGATATCCAGCTTGGTGCGCAAGGTATGGAAGATATTTGTGAAATCTGGCACTACTTGGTCTCTTTCTTGCCACAGTGTGGTCCATTTGGTAATCAAGTCGTCATAACTTTTGTTAGGGTAATATTGTTCCTTAATAGAATCCCTAAAGGATTCTCAAGTGGCCGTGATTGTAAATAATGAGGGTTCCTCTATTTCCTTCTTCTCACTGAAAATTTCCCACCAATATTTGACATGGGGAACGACTTTGAGGAGCACAAAAGTAATATTTTCTCTATTCGAAAAGTTATGGACAAAAAAATACCCTTCTAGTAGATTCAACCACTTGTCTACAGCATCTTCATGTATATGATGTTAAAATATAGGAATATCAAAGTTTATTTGTACCTTCAAGGGGGCGACACCTCCACTCGAAGAAGATGTGTCGCCTGTTGGTAGTCGTTGAAGGATTTGCGCGAAACTATCCATCATCTCATTCCTTTGTTGCATGATGGATTCCTCAATCAATAGTTTGAAAGGATATCTTGTCCTATCATATTTCTTCTCTCTTTCCATAAGAGGTCGCTTGGGTGTGCAAGAGATTTTGTCCTTAAGATAAACAAGCTCGAGACCCAACTCTTTGTACTTCGATCTCGTTGGGGACATGCATTAAGACGACAAGGAGAAGACCGCTCTGATACCACTGATACAGATTTTATGAGTAGAATGAAATGACTACAGATTATTAACAGGTGCTTAACAAAAGATAAAAGAGATACAATAAAACTGGTTTTCTATTCAATAAGGAAATAAGTTGAAACTGTAAAATGCAGCGGAAACAAGCTTACTGGAATGGTGACAGCTTATCTCTGAGAAGAGATGTGACGATTCCGCTCATTCGCAAGAAGATGATTACAATGAGGATTTGAAGGTTGTTTTTACAATAAACAGGAATTCAAAAACCTTAGACATCCAAAAACTTGACCCTAGGAGATGAAGCGCCAAAAGTCATGTGGGCCCCATTTGGGTAAGTTAGTACATCAACTTCCTGGGGTCGTAACTTTTGCATATGATATCCATTTTAAGCGTATGATAGCCCATTGGAAAGGTATCATCGAGGAGATTCATTTTAGGTACCTAATCTGTCTCCTTCTATTATTGTAGAACCACTTCTTAGAACCACATTACATTGAATTTAACTCTTAAGTAACCTACAAAAACTTAGTTTTTTCTGGAAGTAATTTCCAAGTGTTAATCTTCTTTCCCAAAGTGTTTCCATTTGTCAAAACTTGATGTAGTTGCAATTAATAATATCCATGAGTTGACTGAGTTCACTCATGGGAAAACATTTCTACTACTTATCCTTTTATGACTTCGTTAGATATTAAATAATGTGGACAATAAGGTGTACTCCTTACACATAATCGAAGTATCTAATTATGACCTGTTTTACTAAAGGATTCGATAGCATCCCTTGTACTTAATTCCACATGGTATCTCTACATGCTAGTGGTTGATGGATCAATAGGATTAAATTTTTAACCATCAAATATATTGAAGATTTCATTTAACCATAAGAAAATTGTTATTGAAATTCTTATCACTGACGTGTTCCTTTGTTGCAATACCAATTACAGTCGGGTCAAGTTTATATAATCAATTCTTTTCATCCCTACTCCACTCTGTAGAAAATTGTTTATGCTAAGGAATAATCATATCCGGTTACAAAACTGAGAGGAGCCTTTTCCTTATCCTTACGAAGTATTAAGGCGATTTTTTGTTGAATAGATGTTTATTATTATTGTATATTTTTCTCTTGATAAATTTCATCAATTAGTATAACCTAATGCATTTGTATTGATAATTGTGAATGTGTATTATCTACTCATTGTGGTTTTTTTTTATTTACGAGCGACCATTGTGGTTTTTCTTATTGTAGTCCTTTCGAAACTAAAACTTTACTCACTATCACTTATCTTCTTGACGTCCAATTAATTGTTTGGAGTGAACAATTTTTACTTTTTCCCAAGTGAAAATTTGCTCAAAATTATATTAAGATATAATTTTTTTTACATACTATCATCCATAGATATCATGTCTTCACCAAAAGACAAAAGGAAGAATTCTTATCCCAAGACATTGAAACCATTAAAAAATAGTTTCATTGCTGATGAGATTATCAAAAATGATTGATAACAAAAAAACATAGTTGTACTGGAGAAAACTATCAGAAAATTTAACAAAGTATCATAAACTTAAAATATACAAAATAACAAAAAGCCCTATCTTAGCGAGGAAATTCAGTAAATATCCAAATGCTCTGTCTGCCTAGCTCCTCGAGGTTCCCACTGATAATAAGTTAGCCTTCCTTCAGGAGCCAAAAGGGCTTCTTTTGAGAGCTTGTCAGCCTCTTTGTTGAAGTCCCTATAGGTATTGTGGAAACTAAGAACCTGGAAATTTTTGCATAATTATTTGGTTCATTTCTTCCATCCTTCAATGGAGAAGATATCCAATTTTCTCCTATAATTAAGCCACTCTATAATCACTTTTGAGTCTCCAAAGGCATGTATCCTATGAATACCAAGATGGTTGCCTAAAGTAAGGTTAGCCCAGATACCCATTAATTCTTCCTTTGAATTTGTTCCTCCACCACAATTTAAATGCCACCTATAAACAAGTTTATCAATAGATTTAATTACCCCTCTCATTCCATGGGATGATCGATCACTTCTTGTTGCCCCGTCGAAAAAGTCAATGGAGGAAACCTCTTCATAATGGATAAAACATAAGTTTATTGAGGATTGAGGTGAGGAGGGATTATTTGGTCTGCACAATCCCAAGATCTTATATAAAACTGAATGGACAGAGGAAGTCACATTTTCAAAGATGCACTTATTTGTTTCAAGCCATAGACACCAACAAGTTAAGGCACCAACACTTGTCATTGATCCATTAGTGATAACAATCAGCAATATCCTGTCCTACCCAAGTCCTTTTTTACTTCAGCAAGTACTTTAACACTTCCCATATATGTTTTGTAAAACTACAATCAATGAACAAATGTTCTGCATTTTATGAGTTCCTTTTACATAAAACACATAAACTGGGCCCTTCCCATCCTCTTTTCTAAAGTCCATCCCATGTTAAAATATTTCGGGAAATGGCCAGCCAAGTGAAAAGTTTTATCTTTAATTAGATATCCCAATTCCATATTTTTTGATTCCAAGTCGCCAGGGGTTGGTAATTTATAGTAGAAAATAGAGCTAGATAGATATTTTTTACTGTAGTTCTACCTGATGCATCTCCTCCCGTCCACAAAAGTTTAGATCGAAATAAATACTACATAGCATTTACTTGTGTGATCACTTATTTCCCATGGAATTTTTGCGTTGACCAACAGCTTGATTTCCTTCATATTTAGATAATCTCGAAGACCCTGAGACAACAAATAATTTTCATGCATTCCCAGGATATACTATCTGCCTATATAAATTTGTTCCCCCTATCCCAACAACCAACTATGCTAATGAGCTAATGATACAGGAGCAGCATTGGCAAGCGCACAGAGGCAGGACCACTCAACACGTGAGAGTTCTTCCAGAACTTCAATGTGGGTAGTTACAACTGATTTCAAAATCTGCCTCCACTTAATGACGAAATTCACCTTTGGAGGCACGCTTGAACCGATGTTGAATTTTAGCCTTTGAGGCAAGTTTGAAATTGTAAACAGAGCAAGAGTTTCCACTTCAGCACTGGAATGCGACTGAACTAAGATAGCATAGGATGAATTTTAGAGTAGGAAAGTAGCCAGGGGAAACCCTAGAAACATTTTTTTGAGTTATGTAGAAGTTTGTACACCCAGTTAGAGAGAGCTGCAATACAGAGAGAAATTAGCTATAAGAGAGAACTGCAAGTTAGCAGGAGATATTAGTGTTTTGAGTTACTATAGTTTTGAATGTATTATGTAGCCATTGGGCACTTGTGAATATAACAGAATGGAAAATTGATCCAAATGTATGGTGTGTGGACTATGTGCATTTTCCTGTCATTTTTGTTTACATGAACAAGTGGATGGAACTGTGAGTTTTTTCCAGTTTCAATTGTTTCTCTTCATTGGAAGCTCTGCAAGGTGTGCATCGAGCCAGAGAGGAATGTAAGAAGATCAGGAGGAATTTCTCTGCGAGAAATACCGTGGATATAAGTTATCAAAATCCCTCAAACGCAAGGAGTGCGTGGGAAATTGAAGTCTGAACCAGACAAAGCTCAAGAGGGATAACACTTCGGAAAGTGTTATTGAGATCCAGGAACTCATTCCCTGGAAGGAACGAAGATCGAGTCTTCGAAGACTTAGAAAATCTTCTAAGTTCGAAGTGAGTAAAAGCTCAGCAGGAAGAACACCGTCGAGCGTTGGATCGTGGCGAAAGATCCCTCATACCATCTGATTTGAGGGAGAAGCATAGGCTTTAAGGCTGCATGGATCCAGGAGGAGAGATCTCGAAGATCTGAACGAACGATGGAGAGTCCTTGAGGAGAAATGTCGAAACCCTGCCAGTCATTGGATAGGGTAGAGTTGTGAGGAGGTTAGCAGTGAGGGATTTTGGACGTCCAAAGATCAGGAGAAATAGTGATAATCGATCTCAAATAGATCTAGACTGTTGGTTCATTTCACGATTTTGGGTACCACGAATTGGAAGGACAGAGGTCCTTGTCTCCCAAAACCCTGAATCTAGAAATAGTGAGGTCAGATGTGGACCATAGATCCTAGGGATTATTGTGAGCCATTGATCGAACGCCAAGGATTTTTGACATTTTGGCATTTCGAAAACCGGGGATTCCAAGGAGCATAGATATCCCTTACACCTAGATTTCATGAAATGCGAAAACCCAAAGGAATAGGCGCTGGGAAATTTTGGCATTCCGGCAATCGAGGATTCCAAGGAGCAGAGATATCCCTTACACCCATATTTCGAATAGGTGTTGGGACATTTCGACATTCTGACAATCGGGGAATCTAAGGAGCAAATATATCCCTTGCATTCTGATTTTTTGAAATGAAAAAACCTGAAGGAATAGGTGCTGGGACATTTCGACAATCGGTGGTTCGAAGGATGAAGGGATGGGATGCTTGACTTGTGAATTTATGGTCCATGACAAGCGCCCTTTTTGGCTTAGCGCAAGGTCACGAATCTTGTTCGTGTGATGTGGGAGCTCACACTTGGCTCTTGGAAAAGCCAATTGAGCATTTGTCGGGGACCTGTTTGTTCATTCGAAGGATTCCAGTTTAGAACCAGAAGAGCCATTTCAGCTCCGAAATCAGAAGATCCTGACCGGGAGGTCATGCAACCCTTAAGAGGGATAGGGGGTCTGAATTAGGTGGTATCAGAGCATCAATTTTTTGTCAGTATACTTCAAGTGAAGGAGAAAAAGAAGGAGATCGAGAACTCAGAGTTGTACTGTGTGTCTGACAGATAGTCAACATAGTTCCTCCAAGAAGATGAGAGCCACCTTTAGCCAACCATACTGTAGAGAGGGAGATACGAGAGATTTTCACCCAATTGGAAACAATGGAAGTGGCACAGAGAAGAGCACCTAACGTTGGGCATGTCAGTGATGTAGAAACTGAAGAGGTTGAGGTTGAAGAAGTTGCAGGAGATGATGTTGCAGAAGAACGCTTGTTGAGAGAAGTTTCCATATTGGGAGGCAGAGCTAAGATAGAGGTCCCCATGTACGAGGGAAATCTAGATGTTGAAGAACTGTTGGAATGGGTAAGGTCCATGGAAAAACACTTCGACTATGAAGATGTCGATGAGGAGAAGAAGGTGAAGCAGGTAGTCACCCAACTAAAAGGGCATGCAACACTGTGGTGGGATGAACTGCAGGCTGAGAGGAGAAGTAAAGGAAAATAGAGGATACAGAGTTGGGACAGGATGGTAGCCAAACTAAAGGCTAAGTTCATACTTAAAAACCACCAGATCAATCTGTTCAGGAAGCTATAGAACCTGATATAGAAAGGGATGACAGTCAAGGAGTACACTGAGGAGTTCTATCGACTAAACATCGGAACTGGAAAAAGGGAGAGAGATGAAGAAAGAGTCACCAGATATATAAATGGATTGAGATATGAAATCTAGGATGAGCTTAGCATGATTTCAGTGAGGACTGTGGAAGATGCTTATTAGTTTGCACTGAAGGCAGAGGAGAAGCTGACCAGAAAATAGAACCAGCAAGGAAGAGGTAAAGGCTTGGTCCTAAGAAAAAGAAATGGATTTAACCTTGACATAGCACATCAGTCTAAGGATGAGGCTGAGAAACCAAAAAATCACTCAGAATGAGGAGGAAGTTCATGAGGGAGACAAAATGGTGGAAGAAACTCTTCTAGAGGAAGAGGCAGACGAGGAGTAAGGTTCTATAACTGTTGAAAGATAGGGAACATGTCTTGGGAATGTCCCAAGAATAAGAAGGAAGGAGGAGAAGCTCACATTTTAGAAGCAAAATGAAGAGATGTTGAGGCAGAAGGAGCAGAGGATGGAGCATCCCTGATGTTGAGAAAAGTTCTCTTAAAACCAGAGGCAAAAATTGAAAAACTAGTGCAGAGAAACAGTCTCTTCAGGAAATCTTGCAAGACTAAGGATAAAGTATGCAAGGTGATCATTGACAGTGGGAGTACTAACAACCTAGTATCCACAGAGATGGTGGAGAAATTGGAGTTGAAGACAAATGCACATCCAAGGCCATACGAAGTCTCATGGATGCAAAAAGGACACCAGGTAATGATTGCTAAACAATGCCTGGTTGAAATTAAAATATGAGGATATAAAGATGAAATCCTATGTGATGTAATTCCCATGGATGTATGCCACATTTTGTCGGGAAGACCATGGCAGTTTGATAGAAATGTCATTCACGATGGAAGGAAGAATACATATACATTGGAGAAGAATGGTAGGACCCATATGTTGTTGCCAATGGAGGAGAAGAGAGAGAAGGAGGAAGCCAACACCAGCATACTTCTCATGAGTGGGAAGGAACTCCTGAAAGAATTCAAGGAAGAATAGGAGATGCAATTCGTTGTGGTAAGGAAGCCCAGAGTCAGCCTTACAAGCACGCCAATGGATGATTTTCCTGATGAAGTTCAGGAGTTGCTGGACAATTTTGTTGATATAGTGGTGGATGAGCTGCCAAACTCATTACCAACCATCAAAAGTATAAGTCATCATATTGACTTGTTACCAGGAGCAAGCCTACTAAACAAGGTAGTGTACAGATTAACACCTTGAGAAAATGAGGAGGTGAAAAACCAAGTCCAAGAATTGTTGGATAAGGGTTTAGTCAGAGAAAGTTTGAGCCCATGCACATTACCAACTGTGTTAAGCCCAAAGAAAGATGGAGGATGGAGAATGTGCACAGACTTGAGAGCCACAACAAGATCACCATCAGGTATAGATTTCCCTTACCAAGAATGGATGATTTAATGGATTTCTTAAGTGGAGCAAATTTCTTTTCTTATATAGATCTGAAAAGTGGATATCACCATATTAGAATGAGAGAAGGTGATGAATGGAAAATAGCCTTTAAGAAAAATGAAGGTCTGTATGAGTGACTAGTTATGCCATTTGTCTTGACGAACGCCTTAAGTACTTTTATGAGGTTGATGAATGAAATTCTGAAAGATTTCATTGGCAAGTTCGTGGTTTTATATCTGGACGATATAATGATCTTTAGCAGTACTAATGAGGAGCATTTGAGGCACCTAACGCTAGTAATGAGAAGGCTATAGCAAGAGAAGCTGCTGATCAATTTGAAGAAGTCCTCTTTTATGAAGACATACCTCATTTACTTGGGTTTTTTGATCTCTTCGAATGAACTGAAGATGGATCCAGAAAAGGTGAAAGAAATCAAGGAGTGGTCGTCACCAAGGACCATGTTTGAAGTAAGGAGCTTTCATGGTTTAGCAAGTTTCTACAGAAAGTTTATTAGAGACTTCAGTGGAATTTTTGCACCCATGATGGATATAGTAAAGAAACATCACAAGTATGTTAAATGGACAGAGGAGGCCGAAAGGAGCTTCAATATACTGAAGGAGAAGATAACAGAATGACCAATTCTAGACTTGTTGAATTTTGGGAATACATTTCAGGTAAGATGTGACGCAAGTGGAGTTGCAATAGGAGAGGTTCTGAGTCACGACAATCGACATGTTTCCTATTTCAATGAGAATTTGAATGAGAGTAAGAGGAAATACTCCACATATGACAAGGAGTTCTATGCCATAATTCAAGGATTGAAGAAATGGAGGCATTATCTTGTACAACGATAACCAAGCTTTACAATTCATAACCCGACAAGAAAAACTGAATCAGAGGCATGCAAAATGGGTTAAATTTATGCAAAATTTTACTTTTGTCATAAAACATATTGTCGGGAATACTAACAAAGTTGTTGATGCGTTAAGCAAGAGATGTTTAATTATGCAAGAATTCCAGGTGGAGACCTTGGGGATTGAACACCTTAAGGATATGTATTGTGATGATACAGATTTCAAGGAGGCCTACGAATCATGTACAAGCCCTGTACTGAGAGATAGAAGTCAGTTGACAGAGTGTATGGTTCAGGAAGGATTGTTGTTCAGAGGAAATCAATTATGCATACCAAGATGCTCAATGAGGGACAATCTTCTGAAGGAGAAGCATAGTGGAGGATTGGCTGGACATTTCGGCCACGATAAAACGTTTGCATAGTTGAGCAGTTCATACTATTGGCTAGGTATGAGAATGGAAGTGATAAAGTTTGTGAACATATGTAGAATCTGCCAACATGCTAAGGGGAAAAGGCATAACACTGGGTTGTATCAACCATT
>ML798214.1:354852-368020 GCA_009831015.1 Picea engelmannii | reverse complement strand
AGACATATCTACAACACTTATTATAAATAGAGTGTTAATGAATCCTGCCAATACTAGAAGGACCTCCATGCTTGCTTTAGATGTGGAAATAAAATAGGCACAAGATACATATCAAGGCCTCATATTATAAAATGAAATACATTATAAAATTACCATATGGCTAATGAAGATTTGGGTAAATAAAAGCAAGCAACCATGTGAATTCAATAGCTAAATCAATGCTCAACTAATGCATGTTGATGAGCATGTGCACGTCACATGCACTTCTACACCAAATACTCTTTAGTATTATGTTATCATTGAAGATGACCATTTAATCTTTGACTAAATGTAGTACTAATGATGACTTTTTGGAGATCCAATCATAAATAAAATTAAATAGTTATTTTAATTTAATAAAATGGATATAAAAGGTTTTATGCACTATGAATAATAATAAATTAGATAATAGTTTATAAATTATTGGGTAAGGTGGTACTAATACATCATGCAATTGAAATTAAATAAATATTTTTTTTTCTTGGAAAAAAATATATATTCATGGATGAATATACATACATGTTACAACCCTTCAAAGAGGGGTCCAAACATCTTACATTTCTTTCTTAATTGTTGATTATATTTTTATTTACCAAAGTTCAAACCCTGTCGAGACGACCCTTAATCTATACATAATAGACTATTCAAAATTTATAGTGGAACAAATTTAACTGAAAGACATCAATACACATCAATACAAAGAAGGATGTATTGCTCCATTACAACCAATGCTTCATGGCCTTTACGTCATCTCCACCAACAAATTCGTAGAAGCCTAAGGCTCCTTTCGAGAATAATAATGCTTTCTTGGAAAGAATATTGACCTTGGTGTTTAGTTCCCTGTAAATATGTTGAAAGGAGAGCCAATCAAATTGACTTATTTGGAATTTTAGATCTCAGAGAAAAGGCCCCAATCCTACATTCACCACTATCTCTTTGCCGCATGCCCAATCAATTACCAACTTAGTGTCGCCAAAGATATGTAAATTTTTAACCCCTTTTTCTTGAGTAATGGTCAACATGGTTCTAAGCGCGATGAACTATGTTATGTTGTTTAAGCCTCTTCCTGGAGTGTAACACACATGAATATAAATGATTCTGACTCAGGTGTAAAACAACCCTGACTCTGCAATGATGGGGGTGCCCTTGACTGGCGTCGTTGAAAAATCCCCATGAGATGCCCTGGTCATAGTATGGCATGATAGGAACATGAGGTTTCTTCACCCTTTTTTTCACCTGAAATTCCTTTGATAAATTAATGATCTACAAAGCAGATATCACAGGGGGGATGAAACTACCTTTGAAAATATAACTGTTATGTACCCACCAAATTTTTTTTACCAGAATACTGGGTAAGGATTCAAATTGATTAACCTTTTTTTATCTTCCAACCTTTCACGTAAGTTATCTTCAAGCCCCTGATGCATCCAATCGATATTTGAATTGAATTCTTTCGCCACCAATGATACAACTTGATCGATATAGAAGCAATAAGTAAAAAGATGAGTACATGACTCCTCGTCTGATTTACAAAGTGCACAAAAAATCAAGCCAAACCACCCTCATTTTAAGCCATTTTTCTACTGAGAAATTTGTTGATGATGGCTAACCATAAGGTAAATTTTCTCTTTAATGATGCATGAATTTTTCATAGAGTTCCCCACCACCAACAAAAGTTCCTTGAGAAACCCATCTCTACGATCTCATTGTATCCCAATTTGGTTGTGAACTCACCCGTTCCTGCAGTTTTTGACCAACATAGGGAGTTAACTTCTTCATTCAAATGGACAAAATTGGAAGTGAGACAACCGATGAAACGAGACTATTCATCCACCAACGAGCCAGACAATCCAATATCATTGCTATCTTTCCAGCCTAATCTTCCTCTAATTTGATGGATTTGATCTTGGGCATCTGTCAGATAGTGAATACCAACTTCATGAAGAGATTTAATGAGAGAATTAGAGAGAGCATAATCATCCCTAGCACCCATCCATGATTCTGAATCAATTCAGATTTTTTTCCCATTTCTGATCTTCTATACTATCCAAATTCCTACTAAGGGAAAAGCGGATGTAAGGGATTTCCATACAATAGACCTGGCCAATGGTTTGACAGGTTTCTTGTACCAGTATTTGATCAACATCCCTCAGAGTATTTTGACTTTAATACTCTTCCCCAAAGGGACTCATTATGGGTGAGTCTCCAAATAGTTCTAGCTACTAGGCATAGAGAGAATAAGGAAATGTTATTTACAGCCTAGCCCCCCACTTTCTTAGGGAACACCACGATGATGCCACACAACTCCACTTGAATACAATAGTGCCACATGAAAGCTTAGATCTAGACCAAAGAAAACAAAAGCTAAGATTCTTAATTTTTGAAAGAATGCGTTTGGGAACCCCAAAAATGGCAGTCCAATAAACTGGGATGCTCTCTAACACATATTTGATTAATGTTATTCTTCCTTCACGAGAAAGAGGATGATTCCCCCAGAAAGAAACTCGAGCTTCTACTTTATCATATAACCAATGCCAATCTCCCACCTTGTATCCATTAGGTTTTAGAAAGAAACTTGAATATTTGATGTTGACCCCCTTTCTCTCCTTAGGGTTGCTTGACCTTCCGGTCAAGGATTGTTAATTATTCTCGAGATGGATCAGCTCCTCACTACCATGATGGTCTCAAACTCTTAACATAGGCCCTATTATCACCCTCAGTGTTTTCACGGTCATGATATGACCGTTACCGACTTTCTTGTCGATCGATGGTTCATAGTAATTGTGGGCTGCCAACATGATCTCTCTTTATAGGAGAGTTTTGTCCCCACAATTAGAGAAGTACTCACTCGAATCTCCTTTAAATCATGGTCGTTGATCCCCTGTCCCGACGATATCAACAACGTTGGTAAATAGCAGGCTGCGAACTAGCACGTTAGCTAATTTTTTCTTCGATCCCCGCAATGATTCCTCATCGTCGATTTTCCCGTTCTCAGATCGACGGTTATGCATAGGTCCTGCTCTCTTAGCACCCTTTTCCAAATCTCACACTAACGGGTGCTAGCTCCTTCGTTGTGCATGACCTTGGGCCATGACCCAAGGCCTAACATCCTGGAGCTTCACGACTCTGGAACCTTCAACCAAGGTTAGATCAACGGTCCTCGACCTCCTTCGCAATCAACGATCAAGATCCACTTTGCGACTCCGTGCTTCGAGAGTTCAACACTTTCGACCTCTGCTTTCGCTTGGATTATTTTGTACCTAAAGTTATAGATCGGGTGCCATGCATCCACCTCGAATCAACGGCTCTAGTCCACTTCGAGACTTTGGCCTTCAAATGTCTTCAACTTTTCCAAGCCCACTTTCTCTCGAAACTCTTTCACCCAAATTTCACGATATGTTGACACGTACCTCCCACAGATCGACGGCCACAAGCCACTTCGGATCTTCGGGCTTCGGGAGTTTCAACTCCTATGCACTCATTCCTCACGGAGTGATTTCACCCGAAGATGATAGATTCATGCCACGTATCCTTCTAGATTTGACGGTCCAGATCTTCTTTGCCATGTCAACTTCCTTTCAGAGCATTAATCCCCCCCGTACTTCTGGATCTCTTGCCACGTGCTCTCCGCAACGAACAATTGCATTCTACTTCAGCCTTCGGGACTTCGAGATTTTGTCACACTCCACACTCGAAATCCTCCGAAGTGAATTTCCCCGAAGTCTCAGATCTGTCGACATGAGTCTCCTAGAAACCAACGACTTGGATCTACTTCAACTCTTCGGCTATTCGACGATTTCTCTTTCTCCTCAAACCCAAAACTTCTGAAGTGATTTCGCTCCAGAGTCGTGGATCTTATGCCACCTGTCCCTCTGGATGATGGACAGTCCATGACCCCTTCGGGACGTCAGCAAATCCTCACTCTTTTGTGCACGCAGAGACTTAAAACTCATGTGATTTTCCCAGATCCAACGATCTGGAACAATCCCGCTCCCTCCTGGACGGATCTTTGTCGATGGCTCGTGAAGCCTTCATAGCTTCACTCCCTTTGAAGATTTTTTTCCGCTATCTCTCTTGAGATTTATCTCTCAGACCCTTTAACTCCTTAGAGGGCTTACTCTGACACTTAGTCGAACCTCCAATCTATGCACTCCTTGCAACAGATTCCTACGCAAGACTTAACTTCTTGCAGGCGACTGTGCATGCCTTGCAGCATTCCCTTTCCACTCCTTGCAAATGAAAGTTTCGCGCTATCTCTTCTGAGCTTCTAAGTCGAAACAGACTCTGTCAACGCACTCCTTGCGCATTATATGCACACCTTTCATGAACTCAACGAAGAGAAACAATTGAAGCTTATTCAAATGCTTCACAATATCATATGCTCAATATCGTAACTCATTCATTCATGGAAACAGAAATTAACGGGGAACTGTAAACAATAGCAACAGCTATGATAAAACAATAACTAAAATTCATTAACAACTAAATCACATAAATCTCCTACTAATTTGCAGCTACCTCCTATTCAGTAACAATACTCCTCCAGCAGCCTCATTTGGGCATACAATACCTCTACTTATATAAGAGGGTTCTTAGGGTTCCCCCCGACTATCTATATTCTCGAAGAAAAAACTTACAACTACTTAAGTTCCATTACATTAAAGTCCAGGAGTAAAACTCCCAAATCACTCGTGATCATTCAATTCCAAGAATTTTGATGTTCTTCAGTTTTCAATCAGTTCAAGAAAGATTTGCAGGAAACACCAGCGTTTAAGTTTCTGAAATGATTCAACGACGCACTAAGGCGTTGAGTTGTATCTCCACATGTTTTTGTTGAGGATGCTCCTACATCATACTCCACTGCTGGGAAAATGATGAGATCCAACTCATGGCTCCCTCTGCTATGATGTGGAGATCCTTGAGGGTCTTAAACCTGAAATTGGAGCTGTCCACTTGCTCCTCTTCCTTGTTGCCTCTGCTGCTCCTGCAAGTCCTCTTATGTTCCATCCTTCTCTGTTGACTGATTCGTGTGCTGCTTCCAACATAAATATATTAATATCCTCTATTTCTTTGTCCAACTAGTCCAGTGGTTGGCTCTTCTCCTTCATCTCATTATGTTGCATCTCCTTTCCATCAATTTCCAACTTGACTTGTTGGACTAGCTGACTTTTCATCTTTACCCTTCTCTCTAGGGCCTCCAATTCTTCACACAGATCAGCAAAATCCATGCTATATGTTCCTCTCTCCTCTTTTGTAGGTTCACATTCTACAATTATCTCTTTTTCAGCTTCTTGGATGAAAAAATTGAGCCATTCCTTTGAATGTTCTTCTCCTCCTGCTACTGTTGTAGGTTCCAATTCTTCATGTTCATCTTTTTGGCTGAAATTTTCGAGTAATTCCACCCAACATTCTTCTTTCTCCATCTCTTGGGCACATTGTAATGTGTGTTCTTCCTCCTCCATGGCAGTCTCTGCTGGTTGATTTCTCCTCTCATGCATGCAACTCTATTGTGTTTCATCCTTACTAATGGATAGATCAATTTGATACCCTACCTCATCTTCATTTCCAGTGGCACTAGTTGACCACTCTGTTGAAAAATCCAGTTCTGCAGTCTCACCTCTGACTTGTTTCTTAGATTCCTCCTCTGACAGATTGACTTTTGTCATCTTCCTTGTTGGCATATCTTCAGCTTCCTCCAGTTTCTCCTCATGCTGGCATCTTGGTTCCCTTTGCATGACTGCATCCTGGCAGTCCTTTTCTTATTCTGGATTGTTCAACCAATCCTCCAACATCTTTAGCTCTTGCTTCCATTGAGTGAGAAATTCATCTGAATGCTCCTCTTTTTCTGTTGGGGCAGACATCATTTTCCGCTCCTTCTCCTCCTCTTTGACAGTCCTTGTTGGTTGTGTTTCCTCTCATGCACTTGCATCACAGAGACAATTAGTTTTAAAAGAATTCGGCCCCATGGCCTCTCTCTTGGATTCATGTTGCATCGTATCCTCATATGCAACACTTGTACTAGCCTCTGTTGGACTGTTAGGAAGGATTATTCAAATTCCCCCAATGATCAGAACACTCCTCTGATCCTCCTACTCTGTGATGGAAGTATTTAACTTCTCATCATCTTCATTCACCTAGCCTGCAACTGCACATGAATCTTCATACAGATGAGGCCTCTCCTTTTCCTCCATTTCATCTGTCAGCACCCCTTTTTGATCTGAACTCTCTTTAGAGCTCCTGATACCTTCATACAGTCTAACCTTTCTCCTGCCCACCTGGAAAATTGGGATTCTAGTCCTGCCCACCTAGCAAATTGGGATTCTAGTCCTGCCCTCCTGGCAGTCCATGAGATCTCTGCTTGATCCCATCTCATCGCCCATCCGGAAATCTAAGAATTTATCTCTCGCCTTCTGGTAGTTCATGAGATCTCTATCTGATCCCATCTCCTCCTCATCACTGAGGTTCCTCCCAATCTCTGGTTCACAGATGCGAATCACTTTCTCCTCTATGGCATTGAGGTTTTCATCATGCCTCAACCACTTCCTCACTACTTGTTGTTGTTTTCTGGCTAACAACTTATGGACGAGCCACTTTGCTTTCCTATTCAAAGGCCATTCATATGTCTAGTGTACCTTTGTTTCCTACTGCATCCTCCATGTTATCCTCTCCATCCCTTCTCTGATCTCCCTGAGCTATTATTCTATCTCATCTTTGGTTTTCTGCTGGTGTTCCTTGTCTTGACCACACCGATGGCCTTCAATATCCATTTTCACCCCTTGCTTTCCCTCTTGAAAAGTCTATGCATTATTCTGTCACCCAGAGAATCTCCAACTTTTCCCTCCAACCTACCTCGTTGTCCATTTGTTGCTACATACGTGCAAACATCATTCATAGAGCATCACACTCTGTCTCCCCCTTCACCTGTTGTCTACAGGAAAACTTATGCTTTTGATACCATTTGATGTTATCAGACTACCTTTTATCTCCAATGCCTATTGTCTGCAAGAAAATTTCGACTTTGATACCACTTGATGCAGACCCCCCTTCTCTCCTTAGGGATGCTCGACCTCACGATAAGGGATCGTTAATTATTCTCGAGATGGATCAGCTCCTCGAGACCTTGCTGGTCTCAAACTCAAATACAGGCCCTGTTATCGCCCTTAGTGTTTTCACGGTCAAGATCTGACTGTTACCGACTTTCCCATCGATCAATGGTTCACAGTAATTGTGGACTACCAACGTGATCTCTCTTTATCGAAGAGTTATGTCCCCGAAATCAGATAAGTACTCACCCAAATCTCCTTTAAATCATGGTCATTGATCCCCCATCCTGATGAGATCAATAACGTTGGTAAATAGCAGGATGTGAACTAGCACGTTCGCTAATTTTTTCCCCGCTCCCCACAATGATTCTTCACCGTCGATTTTTCCTTTCTCAGATCAACGGTTATCCACAGGTCCTACTCTCTTAGCACCCTTTTCTAAATCTCACACTAATGGGCGCTATCTCCTTCATTTCACGTGACCTTGGGCTATGACCCAAGGCTTAACCTCTTGTCACTTCACGACTTCAAAACCTTCAACCAAGATCAGATCAGCGGTCCTCGGCCTCCTTCACAATCAACGATCAAGATCCACTTCGGAACTCCGCGCTTCGAGAGTTCGTCACTTTCAACCTTCGCTTTCCCCTAGAGTATTATGTACCCAAAGTTCTAGATCAAGCGCCACACATCCACCTCGAATCAACGAATCTAGTCCACTTCGAGTTTTCGGCCTTCATATGTCTTCGAATTTTCCACACCCACTTTCTCCCAGAATGATTTCACCCAAAGTTCACAATCTGTTGACACGTACCTCCCACAGATCGACGACCACAAGCCAATTCGGCTCATCAAGCTTTGGGAGTTTAAAAACCTATGCACTCGTTCCTCCCGAAGTGATTTCACCCCAAGATGACATATTCATGCCACATATCCTTCTGGATCTGGCGGTCCAGATCTTCTCCGCCATGTCAACTTCATTTCAGAGCATTAAGACCCCCCCCCCCCTATACTTCCAGATCTCTTGCCACATTCTCTCCACAACGGACGATTGTGATCTACTTCGACATTCGGGACTTCGGGAGCTTGCCACACTCCACACTCAAAATCCTCCGAAGTAAATTTCCCCAAAGTCTCAGATCTGTCGACGCAAATCTCCTGGAAACCAATGACAATGAATTTTTCAGGTAAACTATCTTATATGGATAGTTCTTGTCATCCCATTTCCAGTGGTGTGTGGAACGTCACATAACTCTTCACGGTTAGAGAGTTATGGCCATGAGAAGTTGGAGACCCCGGGTTTGGGTAATGGACCCAAGTTTGTTTGATGGATAATGGTATGAGTTATGATATATTTTTAGATAATACTATTCTATATGCATAGTACATGTCATTACATTTCTGTTGTTATGTGGAATGTCACATAACTCCTCATGGTTTGAGATTTATGGCCTTACGAAGTTGGAGGACCCTCATATGTCGTCTAGAAGCCCCAAAAGGTCAAAGCAGTCAAAGTGGTTTAAGAGATTTTAAAAGATAAATAATAAATTGAAGTAATGAGTGTATTATAATTCAAAGTGAATACAAAATAAATTATTTCAATAATAAATTTAATAGAGAAATTAGAAGTGGGTTAACCCTAAAATAAGGAAAGTGGGGCCAAGTGACCTAGAAGATGTTTTTAAGGAAGCTACTTGGAGAGTATAAATAAGAGGAAAGGCTCTCTCATTTTAATCACACTTGAGCATATTAAATATCTATAGGTGTCTGAGGTAACCAAGGATATCTAAGCCGAAATTCTGAGGGAAGGTGAAGAAAATAAGGCCGAAATGCAAGGAAGGATAAATTATTTTGATGGTGTTTTCTAAGGTATGTTATTTACAGGTCATCTCACCATTTTCGCTATAAATTTTTTTATGTAATGATTTAGACCCTGAATTTGATATATCATTAAGAAAACATATCCAAGTATCTATGGTAAAAATTTCATCTTGTGGTTCATTGTATTTTTGGATTTACACTCCGTGGGAAATAGGGTTTGTGGCTAGTCCTGAAACTAGTCAAAAACACGTGTTTCGGGTAAAAACATCATAACTTCTTCATAACAGATCCGAATTCAATGAAACCAAATGTGTTGGTTAGGGTACAGTCTTTAGTATGTTTTGTAATAGTTTCATATCAATTCAATGAATATTTCGTGCGAGGCACGCTCTACAAGGTCGCTCTCCAGAATAAGCCAGAATTCAACAAGGTATGCCATTTTTATATAAATCCTTTTCTGAGAGGTTCCAAGTATTGACACCTGAAGGAATTGCACAAAATACACTAAAGAACATTGTGTATCAATTTCATAACTTTATACATTACAGTTACAAAGTTATGATTACTTCAAGTTAAGGTTGTTGACTAATCCAAAACTAGGCATGTGAGACTAAAGAAAATTTTGATGAAAATGCTAGTCTCTTGTTGTTGAAGTTAAGGAAGGTTTGAAGGAATGTGATCATATACACCAAGTCTATTATAGAGCTACAAATCAAATTTGGATTATGAAATTGATGAGGGCTTTTGGTTGAGGTACATGTTGAGTACATGGTTGAGACAA
The DNA here is from genome assembly GCA_009831015.1 of Picea engelmannii. NCBI lineage: Eukaryota > Viridiplantae > Streptophyta > Pinopsida > Pinales > Pinaceae > Picea > Picea engelmannii. Next base: position 358,339 of record ML798214.1, on the reverse strand, counting down.
GTAGTTGATGAGTTGGCACATACATGAGGTGTATAGTTGATGATATTGGTACATATTGATGATTCATAGTTGATGAGTAGTTGACACATGATTGGTGCATACTTGGCACATGGTTGGATGCATTTGTTTATGGTACAGGTTGATTACAGGTGATTTGGTACAGGTTGGTGCATGGTTGATGCACTTGTTTATCGTACAGTTTGAGGTACAGGTTGATTCATGGTTGATGCATGGTTCAGATTTATTGGTAAGGGTTTATAGCGGTATATCTCACAATGACAGGTTGAAAGTGGTTCCATCATTCTACTTCTACTTCAGGGTGACAAGACGGGGCAAGGACAGGTGGTTGTAGCCACCTTCTGGTTGTATCCGGAGAACATAGGGGGTTGTAGCCTCCTTCCAGTTGTAGGTTTTAGCCTGAGAAACTAGGGGGTTGGAGCCTCCTTCCAGTTGTAGCTGGAAAACAAAGGAAGTTGGTGCTTCCAATGAATGTAATTCTTCAAGACATATAAGAAAAAGAATTTTGTTGTTTTCTCTCGATTTGGGTTTCCACGTAAAACACTGGTGTACTGTGTATGTGTATGTCTGTTCATTTGTTCATTGCTTATTTACTCCGCAGTTATTGGATGATAATGCTTCATTCATATAACACTTGGATTATATGGTTAAAAATGATTAAATTGCTCTATTATTGATTCACCCCCCCTCTCAGTAATCCAACAATTGGTATCAAAGTCGGTTCCTTCATAAATTAGTTTAACCACTAAAAGGTAGATCATGGAGAGTACCAACTCATATAAAAATGGAATACCACAGTTTGATGGACAAAATTATGTTTTTTTTAGCATAAGGATGAGGACATATATACAGGCACAGGGATTTCAAGTTTGGCAATCAATTGTAGATGGATACACAACACCAGCAGTTCCACCAACAAATGACAAAGCAGTAAAAATCGGTGAGAATAATTCCAAAGCCACAAATTCACTTTTGAATGATCTCAGTGATATGGTATTCACCAAAGTTGCACACTGTAAATATGCAAAAGAGATTTGGGACAAGCTTCAAAATATTTATGAAGGAGATACAAAATTCAAAGCAGCGAAGCTTCAGACTTACAGAGGTCAATTCGAACACCTAAAAATGAAGGAATATGAAGATATCACAGCCTACTTCTTACGAGTCGATGAAACGGTGAATGCAATCATAGGATTGGGAGAAGAAATTGTAGAATTTGTAATTGTTCAAAAGATACTAATATCTCTTCCTATGAGATTCAACCCTAAGATATCAGCACTAGAATAAAGATCAGATCTGGACTCAATAAGCATGGATGAACTGCATGGAATCTTCACAACATATGAAATGAGAACTAAGCAGGAAAATCCAGATGTAAAAGAAGCAGCCTTCAAGGCATCCAAAAGATCAAAGCAAAAGAAAAAGGAACAAGAAGAATATAGCAGCAGAAGTGATGTCTCGGAAGATGATGAAGAAGTGGCCAACTTTGTCAAAATACTGAACAAGGGAACCAACGGTAGGTATAGAGGTAAGCTCTCTTTAATTTGTTTTAATTGTGATGGTATTGGTCATTTTGTTAACAAATGTCTTCATAAGAAAAAGAGAAATGATGAAGGTTACTCAAAAGGAAAACACACATATAAAAGAAAAATAACTACAAGGAAGGTTTTCAAGAAAAGCTTATACACCAAAGAAGACATCTCATCATCAGATGAAGATGAAGTCAGTGACAATGAGACAGGAAGAGTTTTATTCATGGCAGTAAAAGAATCTGACAAAGAAGACTTCGAAGAAGAATATGAAGAAATCGAAGAAGAATGTGAAGAAGTCGAAGAATAAATTAAGAGGAAGAAGTTGACTATCGAAAAGAATTAATGTGTGCCATAGAAGTTATCAGAAGAGAAAAGAAGAAAAACAAGAAACTACAAGAAGAACTAGACAAGAAAAATGACACTTGAGAACTAGAACAAATTATCACAAAATTGAAGGTCCAAATAGAAGAAGATAAAAGAATTGAAGAAGCACTCAAAGAACAACTAGAAGAAAAGGACAAGATCATTGGAAACTTGGAAGCAGAGGTTGTCACACTAAGAAATGATATTCAAAAGAAAAATATGCAAAATAGCTCAATAGTTCTAGATGACATTATCAGCAATAAAAAATCTCATCTTGACAAGTCCGGACTTGGATACAATCAGACAGAAAATGGATCAAGCTCCAAAACAACAAAGCAAGAAATAAATCCAAAGAGCTATGCAGAAACAATCAAAGAGGATAGGAAGATATACAAGGAAGATTACAGGGACACTCCTCCACCAAGAAGATTCAGATTTCAAAATCAACAATAGACAGATAGGCCTCAAGAAAAAGAAGGATTCATAAGAGCACCTCCTTTCAGAAGATATTCAACTCCCAGGTATCAAACTATATATTTTGGTTTATGTTATGCATGTAATAATTTTGGACATAAAGTTGTGAATTGCAGAGCTAACAACAGGAACAGTAACAACTTTGAGAATTATACACAAAGGGATTATTCAAGGAGACCTAGTGACACACAAAGAAGAAGTTACAACATCTTTGAATCTTTGAGCATTGAAGTGGAATGTTACAAATGTAACAATTTTGGACACATGGCCAAGGATTTCAGAATGACAGTCCCTCCTAAAGAACCTCAATAGAATAACAACAGTCACAGACAAGAACCTCAAAAAACGACATGGATAAGAAAGCAAGATCAGTATAACAATGAAGAATGCACAGTCGCTCTACAAGCTAAGCAGAAGAAACAAGGTTGGTATGTTGACAGTGGATGTTCAAAACACATGACAGGTGATAAAGACAAATTTATTACATTACGAAAAGAAAAAAATGGATCAGTCTCCTTCGAAAATGATAATTCATCCAAAATCATTGGAGAAGGCACAATCTGAATTGGGAAAAAGAATGAAAAGGCACAAAATGTTCTACTGGTAGAAGATATGAAACATAATCTTCTAAGTGTGAGTCAAATGTGTGACCAAGGTCATAAACTTACTTTCGATTCAGAAAAGTATGAAATAAGAAAAGAAGGTTTAGGGAAATTGGTCGGTACAGCTGCAAGAACTTCAAACAACATATATGTGTTAAGTGAAATTGGAAATGAAAAGTGTTGTATAGGAAAGGAAGATGAAAGTTGTCTATGGCATAGAAGAATGGGTCACATGCATTTTGATAACCTTGTCAAAGTCAGCAAAAGAGAAGCACTCAGAGAAATGCCCCAGATCACGAAACCAACCAACACTTAATGCAAGCATTGTCAACAAGGAAAGAAAACAAAGACCAGATTCAAATCAAAGGAATATTCAACAACAAGACCACTGGAAATTGTGCACACTGATCTAGTTGGACCAACTACAACAAAGGGCTTAAAAGGTGAAAAATACTTTATGTTATTAGTTGATGATTATACAAGAATGACTGCAGTTTG
>ML798214.1:321096-351637 GCA_009831015.1 Picea engelmannii | reverse complement strand
AAAATAAGGAAAGTGGGGCCAAGTGACCTAGAAGATGTTTTTAAGGAAGCTACTTGGAGAGTATAAATAAGAGGCAAGGCTCTCTCATTTTAATCACACTTGAGCATATTGAATATCTATAGGTGTCTGAGGTAACCAAGGATGTGTAAGCAAAAATTCTAAGGGAAGGTGAAGAAAATAAGGCCGAAATGCAAGGAAGGATAAATTCTTTTGATGGTGCTTTCTAAGGTATGTTATTCACAGGTCATCTCACCATTTTCTCTATAACTTTTTTTATATAATGATTCAGACCCTGAAGTTTCTATTCCATTGAGAAAACATATCCAAGTAAAAAATTCAACTTGTGGGTCATTGTATTTTTGGAGTTACACTCTGTGGAAAATAAGGTTTGTGGCTAGTCCTGAAACTAGTCAAAAACAGGTGTTTAGGGTAAAAACGTCATAACATATTCATAACAGATCCAAATTTAGTGAAACAAAATGTGTTGGTTAGGGTAAAGTCTGTAGTATGCTTTGTAACATTTTTAGATCAATTCAACAAATATTACGTGCGGGGAATGCTCTACAAGGTCGCTCTCTAGAATAAGCCAGAATTTAGCAAGGTATGCCATTTTTGCTATAACTCCTTTTTTGAGAGGTTCCAAGTAGTGAAACCTGGAGGAATTTCATAAAATACACTGAAGAACATTGTGTATCAGTTTCAAAACTTTATACATTACAGGTACAAATTTATGATTACTTCAAGTTAGGGTTGTTGACTAATCCAAAACTAGGCATGTGAGACTAAAGAAAAGTTTGATGAAAATGCTAGTCTCTTGTTGTTGAAGTTAAGGAAGGTTTGTAGGAATGTGATCATATACACCAGGTCTATTACTGAGCTACAAATCATATTTGGATGATGAAATTGATGAGGACTTTTGGTTGAGGTACATGTTGAGTACATGGTTGAGACAAGTAATTGATGAGTTGGCACATACATGAGGTGTATAGTTGATGATGTTGGTACATATTGATGAGTCATAGTTGATGAGTAGTTGACACATGATCTGTACATACTTGGTACATGGTTGGATTCACTTGTTTATGGTACAGGTTTATTACAGGTGATTTGGTACAGGTTGGTCCATGGTTGATGCACTTGTTTATGGTACAGGTTGAGGTACAGGTTGATGCATGGTTCAGATTTATTGGTACAGGTTTACAGCGGTATATCTCATAGTGACAGGTTGACAGTGGTTCCATCATTCTACTTCTACTTTAGGGTTGCAAGACGGGGCAAGGACAGGTGGTTGTAGTCGGAGAACATAGGGGGTTGTAGCCTCCTTCTGGTTGTAGCCAGAGAATTGGGGAGTTGGAGCTTCCCTCAGGTTTTAGCCTAAGAAACTAGGGGGTTGCAGCCTCCTTCCAGTTGTAGCTGGAAAACAAAGGAAGTTGGTGCTTCCAATGAATGTAATTCTTCAAGACTTAAGAAAAAGCATTTTGTGGTTTTCTCTCGATTTGGGTTTCCACGTAAAACACTGGTGTATTGTGTATGTGTATGTTTGTTCATTTGTTCATTGCTTATTTACTCTGCAGTTATTGGATGATAATGCTTCATTGATATAAAACTTGGATTATATGGTTAAAAAGGATTAAATTTCTCTATTATTGATTCACCCCCCCTCTCAGTAATCCAACAGTAATTTGGTTGTATCTTCCACTTTTACTTAATATGATACAGTGGCATGTTTCTTTCCCATAAAATCATTAGTGTTTTATTACATGACTCCTTGATCACGTGTTTAGGTTTTCGTTGAATCTACAATTGTTGCTTTCGCTTTGGTTGGTTTGTGTCATTGCAGATCTGATCTCACAAGAGCACTGGAGCGAACCAGGAACAACATATATATAAGGAAGCGATATATAAAGGTATGCCATACACTCCTTCTTTGGTGATAAATTCAATGGTAGCAACCTAGGGAAAGCGTCATGTCCTGTCTTGTTTAGTTCTAGATCTAGGTGGATCTAGGGAGATTAGTTTATGTCCGCATTCACCAATTTATCCAATAACAATATTTCCAACTGTATATCATATGCCTAGTTTTGACCCTCGACTGTTGAGATCAAACTTTCACAAGATAAGGACTATTTTTAGGGTAATTATTTGGTGGCAATGGTTCACAGTTTAAACAAATGTTGTTTTGGGGCACTGAAACATAAATTTAGAGTTTAGAGGACTTATCTTACCTCAATATCTTTCCAATGACATATCATTTACCCCATTTTGAGATGGGATAACTCAATAATATTTGTCACAAATATCCAAACTAGTTTTGAGGGTATGGTCTAAGTAGCTTACCCAACAAGTTTTCTAGGAAAATGAATCAATATGTGGCAACATCAAATCATATTTCTAACTTGACATTGTTGAAGTGATCATTGATATATTTTCAATTATATTTCAATCATAGGATGGCCATAAGAGATAGTTTTCTTATAACATTGAGCACATCTCTTCAATCCTTTTTAAAACTGGCCCAACTCATAGAGAAAGCGGTTGAGCATTTGGTTGTGCAATTGAAGCATATAGAACCAAAACATTAAGGAATAGACACAACCATGAGATCCATAATAAATTATATCCATCCCAAGCTACTAACCCACATTTCTCGTTGGATTGCAATGCCATGCACCTAATTATAATTCACACAAGTGAGAAAAGGAGTATAATAGTGAAATGATGTCAATTTATAACTAGTGGTCACTTCATCCTTGAATTTCCTACCAAGTAGTTGGAGTGTAAATGGTTTGGTATCTTAGGGATATATTTGTTTATAATTTCTCTTAGAGTGACCATCAAATCTCCCACAACAGTTGTCATGTGAATCCTCTAGGATTTAAGGAGCAAGAGGCATGTGTATAGGGTTAATGCCTTAGCCTCATTGTTCGTGGTAGTCCCCAAAGCATATTTTACTTCTTGGTTTCCCTCAAAGTCAATGATGACTCTCCTCGCCCTTAAATTATAGTTATAATAATTATAATAATCATTAATATTTTTAATTATAATTATTAATAAGTTAATAACTATAATAATAACAATTTTTAATAATCATAGTTATTAATTTATTAGTAACTACTATAATTATCATAAATATAATAACATCGATTAATTTTGCAATGTGGTTATCAATGGAAAATTTGACACTGCCATAATATTTTTACGACATTGTAGCAATGTTGTAACAATGCTCGACAACATGGAGATGACATGTTACTTATCTTATCATCTTACTACACAACACAGACATGATGTTTTTATTTGTGTAGCGTTGAAAAATATGATGCAGTGGTGATGCATCATGACTTGTACTTTATCTGTGTTTAATGACAATCGACGCAAGGATGACTCTACCATGACGTAAAACTAAAAAATAAATAAATGTGACACAAAATTAATCTTTGCATCTCTCATTGTACATTTCTAATATAAGATGAAAATGGTGGGGTCCCCTCATTTCTTTTTCACATGAGGGTGTGGGCAAAATATTCTTAGAGTTGAAAGGGATTTGCAGGGGCACTCAATAGGAGCAAGAAAGGGAGATTTGTGGGGAATCATTGGATCTCTTGGATTCATGGTAAGATTTTTTTCATTTTCCCCTAATTGAATAAATAAATAAATTGCAAATTTAAAATAAAATGGAATTTGGGTTTTGGAGATGGGATTTGGGTTTTCCTTGTTCTTCCCCCAATTTTTTTAACTATAAATTTTCATATTTAAAACAAAATGAAATATGATTTTTGGATATTGGATTTTGGTTTTCCTTCATCTTCCTTTCTCCCTCTCCTTCTTCTCCCTCCTCTTCCCCTTTTCCTCTCCCTCCTCCCATTCCTCTTCCTCTTTTTCTCCCCCTTTTCATCTCCTTCCACTCCTCCTCCCTCTTCCTCTTCCACTCCCTCCCTTATCTTGTTATCCCTCTCCCTCTCCTTCCTCCCCCTCCTCTCCTTTTCCACTTTATTTTATCCCTCATCCCCCCCTTCCTTTCTCTTCCTCTCCTACTATACTCTTGTGAATTTCTTAAGTTATTTTGGAGAATCACCTACCACTGTAGCCAAATAAATTTTAAATAAGCATTCCTAATGATTCACTCGTTGAGTAAAAGGATCATGTAAAGGATGAAATAATTATGTTTTGTAGCATTGTATTTAGATATATTTTCTACCCTCATTAGCATTAATATTCCACTGATATGAAGTCTTGCTTATCTCTTCTTATTTTAGAAAAAAAAAAAAAACAATTAATGAATATAGGAATTAAGTTATGAACATAAACCCAAAATCATTTGACTTACCATTAGTTCACATCTACATCCTTAAGTTGAAAGACTATGGCTAAGATGAGTAGCATGACGCAACAATGGCATGTGGTTTTTACTTTGCTTGGCTCCATTTGGATTACACACAATGAGACAACTCGGGGTTTCCAAGTTAAGTAGAATGATGAGAGGACCCAACATTATTTCCCTCTCAATAATTTGAGGTTTTTCATTTTGCTTCACTCATTTGGGTTACACGCGATGGGCCAACACGAGGGAGGAAAAAGAAATATTGGTAAAAATATAAGTGAATGGTCACATAAGGAGATATTTTGCTTATGACATTCCTTTTTGTAAGTGATTTAGTTTGAGCCTGCACTAGCAATATAAATTGTGCACGGGACAAATAAGAAGAATCATTTAAATCCTCTGGAGAATTTGTGGTTTATGACTTAAATATAATGATGAGAGGAGGCAACATTGTTAATCTATAAAATAAGTGTAACAAGTGCATATAAACATATGTTATATGACAATAAAATTTGTGCTTTATTGTTATGATGATTCCTAATGACCATTCACATCCACATTTACGATTTCAAATGATGGGAGAACCATGACCCTTTTATATACATTTCTGGAATATGTGGCAAAGACGAAGGATATCTAAATCTAAGAGAGAGTTGTACGAGGGGGTGTGTCCTTAGTTCCTTGTCACCCATTAATTCCTCCTTGACATTGAAAGGAAGTGATAAAGGGATGTAGCATCTAAAATTAAGGGATGCATGGATAAAGGGATGTAGCATCTAAAGTGTTCATCCCAATATTTATTTGTTTCCCTAGGCCCCTAGGTCCAACTCCGCATGATAGGATCAAATTTTCTCACAACCTATTACCCTAGTTTATACATTATTTCCATCTCATGTGGCCTTCTCTACAACTACAAATTTCAATGGGAATTGCTTCTTAGCTAGGGATGTTGACTTCAAACCACTCACCATAAAACATGAGAAGAGCTAGTTTGTAATGTTTTGTAAAATAAAGTTTAAAATGACTAAATATATTTGAGCCTCTACTCCTTACTAGAAGGAAATAAATGAAAATGACATTTTCCATGCCTTATGATGGGCCTCAGAATTGTCATCTTTTTATCATCCTTTGTTATATTTTGATAGCTCGGAGGTACTTCTAAGAAAATGTCTCTCTTAGTAACTTTATAAAATGTATTTATAAAGTGAGTTTACAAAGTTAAGTTGGGGCTTTTATTATTTTAGGGGGAAAAGTGACTTTATGATATTTGAGTGACTTAAGTCATCTCAATGAGGGAAAAAGTCACATCTACCATAGAAGATAAAGGGTAACAAAAGATGAAAGGTCATGTCAGTTACCCTAAATGAATCATTAAAAAAACCATTGAGAGTAGCATGGGTGCACATTTCAAGGTGAGCTTGAATGAGAGCTTGTTTGAGACAAAGAGGCATGCATTCCAAGAGAGAGAGAGATTGGGTTGAAGAGAAAGGAGAAGTAGCAGCAGCAAGTGGGTGCACCTTCCAAGGAGAAGTGAAGGCACGATACCCAAGACAAAGGAATCATTTATTACATGGTATATACAACTGAGTAACAGGTCGTACAGTATGGATTTGAGGAGGGTCATAGAGTTGTATATGCATAGAAATCGAGGCTATAGATGGCACTGATTTTTAGGCACTGATTTTGTTGAGTTTTTGGTCCATACAATTCATTTTTAGAGTGTTGTTTTTGTGCACAAATACCGATAAGTTTATGTCGATATTGAATATTGTACAGTACAGGTTGTACTGTTGAATCTTGGCACAATTTTCGAGGTAGATTTTGTTGCAGATTTTGTGGGGTTTTGGCACAAAGATAAATGTGTTTGTGACCATTGTTTTAATTTTAGCACTGTGCTATTAATGTTGTAGAATATTGTTGTTGTAAACTTTGAATATTTCTTCATGAAGCTCAATAAAGAAGACTCTCTTGGATTGGTTCCCATGTTGAGTTTTTCCAAGGGCATTGCCCAGAAATCCCAAGTGTCAAATGTGGTGATTTTTTCTATTGTTCATCATTATTTCCAATGTTGTATTTTTAGATTTCTTAGTCTCTTGTATTTATGCTCATAGTTACAATAAATGCATGTGTTTCCATTGCTTTATTGGTGAATAACTATAGGAGGTTGAAATCGTGCGTTGGTTAAGTGTTTGAGATCAATTTTTCAACATCATTTACATATCTTTTTGCCTTCCCATAACCCTATATTTCTCCTTTTTAATGCTCGAAACCATAATTTAGGCTTAAGGTGTTTTCCATTGCATTTATTTGGTATTTTGTTTAAAAGTTTGATTAACATTAGGATAAATGTGTATTGTGTATTTACTTATGAGTAATGGTTTATTTGCGGACAAGTTGTGATAGGATATTAATTCAAGATCTTATATTATGGGTTTGTAACCTACAAGTTGAAGGAAATTCAAGTTAATGGTGCATAACATTTGTAGATCCATGTGTTGTAGATTTAGCATGCTATGGATGAGGAAATTGACCACCACCAATCATGTAGGAACTTGGGGAAGATAATAAAACATATATTTCATGGTTTTAATCATTGGAGAGCATATTTCTATGTGCCACATATGCATATATGTTTTTATTGCATATTCAAAGATCTCCCATGTATATGCCTTGGATCTAGGGATCCCAACACCATTAATAATTATTGGAAAAAAAAATTGTGCAAGTTGTTATAATATGCATAGCTTATTACGAATTTGAGAATCAAAGGCATTCCATAATTCATTGGGAATTAGCAAGTATATTGGAAATCGTTTTTTATATTCTATAAATTTGTAAAATGGTTGTAACCACTAGAGATTCATTAAATCGCAAGTGGATCTATATTCAAACATGTGGTATTTTTTCTTTAGAGTAAGATCATGTATAAAAGAGAGGCTCGGGAAGAGAGGAGGTCTCTCACTCTCTCAGATTTGATTGTAAGAGTTATTCTTTAATATAAGTATTAGTTGCATTCTTATTTATTTGTATGTTTTTAATGATGTAGGTCAATATCAACACTCTATTGTATGGAGGCAGGGCTCACTTCAATAGAACAAAGTGTTGTGTAGTTTAGGTAGCTTTTCATTTCTTATTGGGCGATTTCATTTATTTCTACAATTATTCATTTATGTAGGATTGCATTTATTTGCTAGATTGCATTTATTTTTTATTACATTTCTATGAGATTACAATTATGATTACTTTTACTTTGGTAAATTATATTTATTTATGTAGACTGCAATAATCTTGATAAGTTATATTTAATTATGTAAGACTACATTTAAATTATAGATTAGATTTATATCTATGGGATTGCATTCAATTCAATTAAGTATATTCATTTATGAAGGGTTGCATTCATCTCAACAATCACATTAATTTATGTGGGTTATGGACAGTAATCATAGTTGGAAATAGTTAATCTTTTGCACTTTACTTTCCTGGCAATTTACTTTCATGCAATCTACTTTCTGTCAATACGTGGTGTGATTTATTTTCCTACAATTTACTTTCCTATCAATGTGTGGTGTGATTTACTTTTCTTTCAATCTGTGGCATGATTTACTTTCCAACACTTTACTTTCCTATCAATGTGTGGTGTGAAATTTAATTTCCTACCAGTTTACTTTCATGTACTATACTTTCAACACTAGTGTGATTGATTATCCCCTTGCCAATACCAGTGTAGTTATCCATTACATTGCTTGTAAGTATGACTGTTGAAACTACACCAATGAAAGTAGGAAGTGTAGCCTGCATATACAGTGCACGGTAACTCGCAATTAAACCCATAACCCCAGGTTGACAAATTTAATTTACAGACTCATTACTTGCCTTGATATGAATTAGAAAGGTAATTAAAGAGCTTGTCACCTTACATATGTCAAATTTAAAAACTACCAAGTCCATAGTTCCCCAAGATATCATAGACTTTGACCATAGTACATGATATTTGGTTAATTGAATTACTTTCATATAAAATGAATGCATACTTAAAACTACCTAGGATAAAATATCCCTCACTAAAATCAACCCAAAATTATGAATGGAGAGATGTAGTAGTGTAGTTTTAGAGGACATAAAGTTTAAAGTTTGAACAAGTTTCCCCCATATAAGACAAGTTAGGAATCCATGTATAACAAAGCACCTATTGTATAACAAAAAATTTACTAGTTTCTAGAGTTGAACACCAACATTTTTACTAATATTTCCCTGTCAAGATCGATGGTAACTAACTCCAACAAATTGGCGCGAGTAGGAATGATCAAATGATATTTGAGATTTCCTTGACCTTGTATTCAAACTTTGATTGAAGGGCATTCCAAAACTCTCTCTCCTTACCATCTATACAACATTTTTTAATGAAATTTTCCCTAGCTACCTTGTATACATTTGAAACTATTGCACAAGGATGTTGATTCAATAAGAGGTTAGGATAGGTTATTTGGTAAAATGTAGATCCACTTGTTGACTAAACTTTGTTAGGAAACATACATATGTCATATGGGAGGTTGTGCTCGACACTTTCCAGGTTCCACATGCTCAAATATTTTCGATAAGTTGTTTATCAATAATTCCTTAGCTAACCAACAATGCTACATAACTGATTCTTCAACCCACAAAACTAATGTACTACCCAAACACTGCAATTACTTGGGGGTGCATCAAAGAGTCAACCCAAACTTGCACAACAATTGTACTAGCATTGACAACTTTAAGCATTCATTTTGTGTGCTCTTTACATGTATTCAAGACTACCTAGTCACCTAAAAATGAAATTGTCTTCATTCGATGTGATTTTCCTTTGTTGGATTGTATTTGTGTTTACTCCATCTCAGTCTTGGTTGCAAAAAATTGAGAACTAGTTCTTGTCTATATCTAAGGTGCCCAGTTTTATGTTGGGTCACTTGGTGAACATAAAAAATATAATTGACCATCATCAACTACAAACTTGAGCTATGACAATCATGTCAACATACCTAGAAGCACCACCATGACCATGACTTGAACTCCCACTCATGTCAGCATATATTTTTTTATCATTATGACTGCGATCCAATCACACATGTTATGTAACCACACACTCATCGAGACATGTCACCCCCTAAAAATATTTGTTCCACTTTATATAACATTAAACCATCCCCTTCCAATTTTTTTCCCTACACATCCACTCCTCGTCCTTTCATGGATGCACAATCAACATCATCTGGTCAATTGAGGTAAGGGATAAGAAATTACAATGCATTCCAGGTTGTGTTCGTCAGATGTAGTTGAGATGGCACACTAACACAACCTAAAATACATTAAAATGCACATAGTTTCCACATTACTCGTATCCCTCTCAAAGCATATTACTCATAATTAGTATCCCATTGTAAACCCTCCACACTATGAATTCCTTGTACCAAAATACAATTCACACAAACTAAACCAACAAAACAAGTGTTTTAATGTTTGTTGGTCAATGGGTTGGGGAGTTAGAGGGCCAGTCTATGCATACGTATTTGAGTTAGAGGGTTAGTCTAGCATACATATTTGAGTTAGAGGGTTAGTCTATGCATCTCTGCATATGTTGATCTTATGCATGTATATTTTAAATATTCATGTCAAATTGTGCATATTTTTATTCCATGGATTTTATGTACTTAACTTAGTAGTGTATTATTGTAATAGATCTACATGTCATATGGCTTCTAGTGGAGATTCCTCATACAATGACACTAGATGTAGGGAAAGATAGGAACATGAGAGAAGAAAAGATAAAAATTCGCAAATGATGAAGGTTGTAATAGCAATAAGACCCCAGTAAGTTGTAATTACATACTTTATGATTGTTATATAACATTGAAAATCATGTGTTTATTTACAAATAATTGCATTTAATTTTAATCGTTACTTACTTTAGTCTATTCTATGTTGCAAAAAGGTTTGATAAAAAAACTTTCAACATTTTCAAAGAGTATAACCAAAAAAGAGAGATGATACCTAGATATGGATTGCATGCATTTGTTGCAACAAGGAGAAAGTTCCAAGTGTCTTAGTCATAGTATATCTGAGCATGTTAGTTATGGTGTGATTTACACTGCACTTTTTAGAGAAATTTGGAGTGTAATTTAATCCAATATATTACATTTTTTCATGGCTCTTGTTCCTTCTAAGACGTGAATATAAATGTTTGAGTATAGAGTGTAGAGATGAGGATGAACGTAGATGAAGATCTGTCTCGACAAAAGATAGAGAAATGCATTCAATTATGATGATATACAAGTTATTGATAAAGGTGAGGTTTAAAATTTGGTAGTGGTACAATTGTCCATATTGAGATTTTTTATAGTCACGAGAGAGTGGTCAAAAGAAACTACAAATATTGGGAAAAAATAAGTAGTGTTGGTAATCAAAGAGCATTGCAACATCTACATAAATAGTTCCTAAATTTACAATTTAGTGATAACTGGACCCTTCATAGATTCTTCGAAACTATCTGGAGGAGAACATACTATATCAAGTGAAATATGTTTGAATTATTGTTACATGTACTCACTCATGTTTCTAGTCCTTCCCCTTTTATATTTCATTATGTGTCATCATTGAGTTTTATAGGCGACGTCATTTTATATGGTTTTGAACAAATTTAGTCAAAACATCGCAACGCTCACTAAGAAAGGTAAAGACTATAAAAAAAAAGTATCATTGATATTAATGAAAATGTATTTAAAAAATCTTGAATGATTTCAAAGAGGCTAAGAGAATCATTAAAGAGAAGCAAGCATGAGGAGTAGACCCTGAGATACCACAACAAAAATCCACAAAGGTAATAAAAATGTATGTTTGTAGTGATTGATTTTGATATGCTTGCAGTTATTTTTTTTGATATGTTTTTAACTTGTTATATTTCTGTAAAGTAATCTTGTATTACCATTGACATACTTTTTATGGTCATTTGTTAGGCATTGATAAAGTTAACTAATTTTATATTTTCTTATGTAAATGCAAGAATTGATACAAAGAAATTAGCAATTACACATTATTTGGGTCAAGCTGGGAGGTCTGCAATTAGAGGGCCTTTGTAAGATAATCAATATTATCTCATTCATTGTGCTAAAATATTAGCTAAATATATGTCAATTGGGTGTAGCTCAAGTGGTTGTGAGGAAAAGTAGTAACCTTCCTAACCCGAGTTCAAATCCCACTTTGTGACATGTTTACTCTTAGTGAGCTAGGTGTTGATGAGCTTGAGTTTTTTACTTGGTTTGTGCCCTGAAGAATCTAAGGTTTACCTTGGCTATCTCACGTGCTTACCCTATAAATCTATTATTTCTGATACTCTTTTCATATTAGTGAGCTTATGTTGTCCCTAATGATGGGTGAAGTGTCCACTTGAAATGTTGGACGTTTCAAAATTGTCTACACAATTTCGTATTAGTGAGCTTATGTTGTCCCTGATGAAGGGTGGAGTGTCCACTCGAAATGTTGGGCGTTTCAAAATTGTCTACACGGTTTATGTCCATAAATGTTTACAATAACAATGAGGTGAAGTGGTCAGGCAGTTTCTCTTGAGATATGTTAACTAGAAAATAAAAGAAAATAAAAATAAATAAGTAAATAAATAAAAATAACAAATAAATAAAATAATTAATATATGTGATTATTAAATATGATTTTATTTTGTTGCATATAATTAAAAGATTGTATTCATGAGACCACTAATGAAAAATTAAAAAGTTTGCCTCGAGGAAGCATTACGAAAGAATGTTGGAAGACATGAATCCCATGGCCAATGTACTTAATTGTTAATTATGTGTTTATTTTTTTAACTTATATATAGTTGGAATTATTTATTCATTGATTGAAATATATTATATTATTCCAAATGGATGACAATGAGGGTGACTTGGAGGAATCAAAGGGTATTAACAATTGTTTAACTTATATGTTTTTTATTGCTTCTTTAAATGCTGGCAATTTTTTTATTTTATCAAACTCGTGTTCTTTTATTATGTTTCCATGGAGTGAAGATGAGGAGGGTTCAAAAGATGATAAGGGAAACAATTCAATTATTTTATGATATCAAATTCATTTCATTTTTTTATATGTATACATTTTTCTTCTTGCAATGGTGTATAGAAAATTGGTATTTCCCTGGTGCGACAATGTACCACTTATTTACATGTACAAAAAAATTACATGGTTATTTTACAATTTAATTAATTTAAAATATCATCAGGGGATCATATGATCTCAAAGGAAATCATGAAACTAGCTTTGAGTGGGAGCTGTGGGAAGCCACTAATAATCAATTTGAGGCATTGACTCTCTATCAAGGACTTTGGACTCTAGACTCATGAAGGATCAAAAAAAATTTGGTTATAGGAGACTCAAAACATTATCAAGTATATGAAACATTTTTCAACTCCCGAGGGTTGCAACTTAGCAAGGCTCATTCTCAAAACTAAAAAGGAATCAAGAAGGTTCAAGCCAATAGATTTGTTTCATGTGTTGAGGACACAAAATAGCCAAGAAAATTGATTTGCCAACAAATCTAATTCTTTAGGTGAGGGAATATTGAGGATAAAAGGGGGGGTTATATATTCATCCCATATCTCGTAGAACAACTAATATTAGCCACAATTCAATAGAAAATTCCAAAGTACAATGATGGACACAAGTTAAGACAGGTGGTAGAACACATTCAATCTGAAGAGAGGGGTATAACAATCCATAGTCTCCTAGTACTCACATATATCATTCACGATGGCATTGCGGTATTCTAAATGCCATAAAATTTTCTTGGATATTACAGGTGAGATTATTTTGGTCCTTTGTTTGGTCCATTTCATTCTAGAATTTCTTGGGTTCAAATGTGATAGTGGATTTCAGGAACCAAACCCTCCCTTTGAGTTATATTACATTAGGTCACTATGGTTTTTTATGTGCCAACATTTTTGGGGACTTGCGTCGAAGTCTAGGATTTTACATTCTAGAGTAAAGGATCATGTAAGGGTTGAAATTGTGTATCATCAAGCCCACTTTTAAGCAAATCCTAGAAGGTTTGGAGTATGGTTTGGCATACTCATTCCAATTGGTGATTTTCATGTGAGTTATTGGATTTGTGTCATGCTCTGAGGCAGAATGAACGTCTCCTTGTTGATAATTAGGTGGTTATCTCTCAACTAAATAATAAAATTTATAGTTAAGTTGTAGCACAGAATTCCAAACATGCAGAATTACTAGAGATTGTGACTCATCGAAAAAGGCAAATTGAGAAGCTTGAAGCTAAGTGTGGCATGCTTTACTAGTTGGTCCCAGGTCTCACTAGAAGTTAGTCTTTGGCTTCTCACCTGAAGATATCAATTTGGATTTCTCTAGTTATTACAAAAGATGAAGAAAATGTTTAGCAAGCTCGAAGGGGTTTTTTGGAAATGGAACGTGTGGATCAAGAGCTTCAGTTACCAACAAATATCAAGCAAGAAGCCCATAGTGGGAATTTCTTTTATGATTCCAGGTTTATATATGTTTTGTAGGGTAGTTATAATACTAGGCTAGCTTCTTGGAATATATATTAGCATGTCTCTATGTTATATATTTATGCAAATCAGAATAGCTCAGCCTATAGGAAACAATTTTGAATTTTGGAAACTTCTTGAAATATTGGCTTATGGAAAGACCCTTTTTGTTTGTATTATTATGTTGTAAGGTATGATTGCAACAATTTTTTAAAACAAATTATAATCATTCTAGTTTATTTATTAAAAAAATGAAATGAAATTTCATCATCTTGTTTATATACACGTGTTTTTTGCTTCCATGGTGTGAAATTTATTGAATGTTAGTGTCATAAAAGTTTATAATTGTGTCTATGGATACATGGTTTTTTTTCTCATGATTAGTATGTCGTAAAATAGGCTTATACTAGTAACAATATGATCAATATTTAAATATTATAAAATTAGTAATTAAATAATAACAATAATTAAATTATTAACAATAATTAAATCATCCATAATAATCAAATTAATAAAAATAATCAAATAATTGAATAACAATAACATTAATAATTAATAGTTGTGACAGATGCCCCCGGGGGGCAGCTCAATTGGCAAGTGTCGTGAAAATGAAGTTCTATGAGGTTTCGAGTTCAACTCCCCCCGACTTACAATGTGTGCCGCGTATGGGGCCTCGTGGGCACACCTGGAGGTTATAGTGGTAGCAGTTGGATAACACGGCNCTATCTATGGTCTTAACCAAAGTAAGAGAGGAAGTTAAAACATTGGGAAAAGTCTCATATTACCATGTGAAATCATAACTAAAATAAGAAGTGGATTATTGGGCCAAAATGGCCTCCTCCTTAACCTTAGACCAATACATCCCAAATGGGGTGAGTTCTATCTATATCATCCCCTAATATTTGAATTAATAAAATATCTCTTAACATTTATTAATCACATGGCTCGAAAACAAGTTTTACATGGTAGTGGATTTGGGACGAGAGCTCAGAGGACAGAGCTCATCCCTTCCCACACCTCTTGATTCTTCATATTTTATGCCTATGTGTGATTATATGTCGGCATTGTGGGACTAAACAATTAGCTACCATGTGAATTGGGAGAAGTCACGGCTAATCCCACATGTTGTTAGGTCTTCACAACACGGGGCTTGAGAAAGAAGTCAAGAATTCTGGATATACCTTGACGTCAGTGAGGAATGTTGCAGAGGTTGCTTGGAAGGTTGTTATCTTGGGGCCTGGCTCCTAGGTTTGGTATTTTGTTTACTTGGTTCATCGGTATGTTGGTCACTTGCATTTGAATTACTATAATTCACTCTACCCCTTTTTGTTTTTCGTTGGTATCTTTGGTTTCTTTATTCTTTGGTATTATTCACACAATTTCGAGACCCTTGTCTCCCAGGCTATTAGCGAGACCGTTGTTGTGGATCAAATTGTAGGTAACAATTATACTCTCTATTTGAATTTTTTTTCTACTTTTATTTTCAGGCCTCTGGTTAGTCTCCTTATTGCTACAAGAATTGCAATCTCTAACAATCCTAAAATTATAGGTTCTTTGTGAAGGGAATCATGGCTATATTTTCCATTTCTTTGGGTCATAGATCCTATGCAGATAGTGTTATTTAGTGTTAGGTTTGGTTTGAAGGTTTAAGGACCCATTTTACAATCATGCATAACATGGATGTCATGGAACTTAGGAGAATTTTGAGGTGGCACGAGGAGCATATTCGGTCTAATAAGGCTTATTTGTTCTCGGTCACCTCCTAGATGAACGAGAACAAACATCACTGCATCACTCAACACACAAACATTATGAACATGTTATTGCAACAAAAGAAAGGGTTGGATATTTTAGAAGATGAATGTAGTGTGCTTTGGAACTTAACTTTCAACCTCCATAAAGACTCCATCTCAGCGACATCCAACAAGCATCTTGGAAGCTTTGCCCAAGCATAGTTGAAACAAGATGACATGGTTTACCAATTCAAAGAGACAATGGAAAGAAGATGACACAGATCGCCAATTCAAAGAGCCAATGGACATCTAACAACAACACTCCCCCTCCTCAAAAGTTGGACAGGAAGAGGTAAATAGTTTTAATGCTTTTAGTTCAGTCAATAGTATTAGAATGTTTTGTAGAGCCATAATAATTCTAAGTATTTTTGCGAAGGTGGCAACATGTAGGAGAATTTGGAATGTACATTTTGAAGTCTTCAGTAAGCTACTTTATGTAAAATCAAAGAATCTATTGAATCATGGATCTAAAACATTGAAGCAGACCTATGTACTATGCTACCTGCATTAGCTACAACTTTTTAAATAATACAGTATTCTCCTACTCTAGTTAAAATAATAATAATAATAATGCAATTTTAGTGCATTCAAGATGCTAATTTGACGCAAAATGACTCCAATATGATGCAATAATGTTGCTAAATAGATAAAAAAAAATGTTGCAAAATTGTCACTAAAATGACGTATAAATGAAGTAATATGATGCTTAGAAGATGCAAAAATGATGCAAAAGTTCCATATTTTGACACTAATAGACTAAACTACATCACTAGCACAACACTAAAAGGACCCATAAAGATGTTGTTATGAGTCTGGTGAAAAAAACATGTTTTTGACACAAATCTCATGTAAAAATGACTACGTAAAGTTATTTTCCAAAACAAATGACGCAACTCAGACTTAGTTCATTTCTTGCATCGTACTTTTCATTGCTAAGACGATGCCTCAAGGAGCGCATATGAAAAAAATGACGAAAAAGGGAAAGATACGACACAAACTCGATGCAAATTACCACATCCTCATGTGCATCAAGTTTTGCTCATAGATGCTTAATCTTTTTGTCAAAAAACTATGCATGGTGTGATGTCAAAGCCCTATATTGCAGTAGGGTAACGGATGGAACAAGAAGGGTGACTAAAGATCACATAATTTCACACATAAGAGATATGTAGGGTGGTAAGAGGGTTTCGATTTAGAAATTCACAACGACTCCAACAAAAGCATCCCATTTTTTAATCATTTTGCACCTTAATGTAGAAAAAAGAAGCATAGTGGAAATACAACAAATTTTCTTTCAATAATTCAAATTCCAACGCCAACGAGATCATAGTTTGTTTGATATTGTATTAAAGGTTTTGCAACTTCGAGTTTATTTGGTTAAAGGTTTTATGATGATGATGGTTAATGCCCATTGAGACCAAAATTGGTCTATCAGAAGTTAAGAAAAGTAAAAGATTACTTGGATTTCTTTAAAATGTTATTTTGATGCTTGAAAAGCATCAAGAAAAACAGAGATTTAATGAAATCTAATTTTCATTTATTCTTAAATTTCGAGAAATGTATGGCATCTATAATACCATGTTTTATTAGCATTGTTGTTTTGATAAGTGACCCAATGAAATCAAGGTAACAAATCCTCACATTGGGAAGAATTATATAAATATATGCAACTCATATATGAATCTTCTCATGTAGACAAATGCTTGTGTTTCTCTAGTGTGGATGAAGCCTTGTCAATCCTACCAATTGCTTAAGAATTTTTATTTCTTGAATGCATTGAGAAATGTATGAGATATTTGGATGTATTTGGTTGGTTGGTGTCTTGATTAAGAACGAGCTCTACTATAATCATTACAACTACCACTTTTCCCAATTCAGCTGCTAGAATCGATATGACATGATATAAGCTTGATTGTGGGCATTTAAAGATGTTAGAGGAATATTTACAGTGAATGTTGTTTAAGATTTTGAACGTTTTAGAAGGTGTATTTTCTATTACAACTAAGGAATATATTATTGATTTGTTTAAGGCAGATGCATCTTCAGTGGTTGTACATATGTGTAAGAAGGAATATATTATTGCTTTGTTTAAGGCAGATGCATCTTCAGTGGTTGTACATATGTGTAGGGTTGCAATTTTGAAAAAAATTAGGGTCAATGATGATGATATTAAATATAATCATAAGGTCATCAATAATATGTGTTCTTCCTTATTTTATTGTAGCTAGTAATGTTAAAAGGAACTTCTACAACTTAATATGGTAAAGATGTTGTCACATAGGTAAATGTTATATAATTATATGTCGACTTTACATATATATTACTTATTGTCAATTGGGTGTAGTTCAAGTGGTTGTGAGGAAAAATTGGTTACCCTCCCTACTTGGGTTAAATTTTGTGAGCAAAAAGTTGTTCCCCTCCCTACTTGGGCTCAACTCCAACTTCATGACATGCTTTCTCTTAGTGAGCCCATTTTTTATGAGTTATATATGATCGAAGTATGTTAAAAAGTGGAAAAACTCCACTTTTATGGGAGTTATTCTTATTTTTATTTTTATAATTATTTATTTATTTATTGTTAATATCAGGAAGGTAAAGTTCCACATTCATCTACTCATTTTCTCAAAATTATGATGATACGGGTCATCTTAAAATGGGCCAAAACCCTAAAAGACAAAGTTTCATGGTCAAAACTACCATTAATTAGGTGGAACTATAACTTCTAACAAAATTCCTACTAGATTATCAGAAGAATTTTAACGAAAAAAAGGTTGATTTTGTCCACCAATTAACTTACTTCATATATTATATATTCATGAGATGTTGATCTAGCCTTATTCCCTAAAAAATCTAGGGTTTACCATGGGTACCATCCTTAGAGTGAGGAGAAATGCTTAGGAGGTTTCCATCAGGATATATTACCTAGGAAAAATATATATAATAATAATAAATCAAAATTACACACACGCACATGTGTGTGTGTAACAAATAATAATAGTATTAGTATATGTTAGCCAAATATAGATACAAACATGGATAAAAATATCTCAATATATATGAAGGAGAGGGAGATTTGATATGCACACGTGATATAAAAATTGCTCTATATAGAGATAAAAAGAAATATATGACATTTACACATAAATAGAAATACGGTAGATATGATATTTACATATAAATATTGTTACAATGCAAATATAAATATCTTAACAATAATAAAAATTGTATTTTTACATACACATATCTACATAAATTATGAGTTCTAAGTTCTATGGAGTGGAGTGAAACTACCATCGTTGTAAACCAATCTTAAATGATAAAAAAATTACATGTCGAGGGATTTTAACCCTCTCAACACTTGATAGATTCAATGTTAAGATGGATCTATGCTAGTATACACGATTTTCTATTGTGATCAACAATTGTTTGAAATGATGCTCAAAATCATTTCAAGTTAATTTTCTAACAAATAAAGTTGATATTATGTTCAACCTCATATTTGGTATGAAATTAATTACCAAATTATTGTGCAAGGAAAACTTGGAACCTTTGAGATTGAAATGAAGAGAGGGATGATTAGCATAGTTAAAATTATCTGACTCCCTGAGCAAAGGTGTATTTACAACACTTAAAAGATGCTTCTAGTAAATTTAATTACATGAACATAAGTAGTGCATTTAAGTGGAGGGATAAAAAATTGGACAATGCCATGGTCAATAAGAATATTCCTTGCATAACCGACAACAATGACTACACATTTTAATATAATATTACATCAATAATGCATGTGTATACCTATAATGAATGTGTATAAGTGACTTTGATAGCTCAAAGGATTAGTTTAATCGATTGTTGTCAATGTTGTTGGGAATTTGGCTAGTTCAATGTTAACGGGTGCCTCATTTGAATCCCCTTAGGTGAGACGCACATCAACGAGTTTACTAAGGATGTCATCCATGAATGTGGAGCAATATCCCTTGAGTTTCTTAATGAGGGTTTTCTTGGGAAAAAAATAATATTAAGCAACACAAGTGGAATATTCAACTAATTTTATCTAGAAACACTGAACTTTCTCTTATATAACAAGGACTTCACTTAGCTTTGTGGTTACTTTTGAGTGAAATCATGTATTAAAGTTTAAATCTTTGAATATATATTATAGCATGGAGGATGGTTCATATGTGTTGTTATTTTTTTCTCCTTTTGTTGAAAGGTGGTTTTCTATTTTTGTTCAATAACTCTTCTCTGATGACTTGAGTAAGATTGTGTACTTTTTCTATAAATATATAAAGGTGAGAAATATTTATTAAATGATACCAAAATAATGATGAATGATGGTGATTTTTTTAACCTTACCTTCAACATGAACGAGTGACAATTGCTCTATTTTTTCTATTATCTTTAATGAACAAAAATATTTTTCCACACTACGAAAGTCACCCTTTGGATAAGAGCCTAAGAACGGGGAATATGTCTTTTTCCAAAGCTTCCCAAGACTTGAACCTAGCCACACCCATTTTTTGCAAGCATAGGTGTACACTAGCACAAGCATAAGTACGAGCATGTCATTGAAGATGCTTGGACCCTAGTGGGGGGAAATAGCAATACCTCAGTTCCATTGACCCGATAAGCCATTTTTATCTTCCTTGGAATATAGATCCCTGGGAAACCTCTCGGCACTTCCCCTCATTATGAGGATAGTACTTGGTGTAAAGTAAGGTGTAGACTTAGTGTACTTGACCCAATAGGAACATAAAGTGAGGCTCTCAATATACGGTTTATCACAAAGGCAACTTCTTGTTTATAATTCACATCACTCAACCACTGCAACTAGCATATTGGACTCCCAAATAAGTCATTATTAACAATGCATAATAGAATTTATCTCAAGTTAAAATGAATTAGTCATCTTAGACTTGAACTAAACACACTAGATCATCCTTGAATCAATCCCATGAAGTTGATATATCATTAGAATCGATTTGGTTACTAAAGTCTATAGAGGTATACATACCCTACCCCCTCTGGAATTGAAATTGTAACCTCTTAGGAGGAAACACATGTTCTTAACCATTAGACTCACTCAGGTTGTATATGGCTTTCACTTTAGAAACTTGACAATTATTAATTCTTACTACTAATCAATCAATGTTGAAGAGTAGTGTTTTTAATAATGTGGATGTAATAAAAAAATTATACGAGAAAGAAGAAATTATTAATATCGAACAAAATATTAATTTTTAAAAAGAACGAGTAATTATATATATATGGTTGTGGCAATGTTAAACCAGCCAGAGAGTGCATTTTCTTCAGCTCAGAGCTTCCTCAAAATAGTAGAGTTTCTCAAAAACGTTTTATATATGGAGAAATTATTTTCCTGAGAAGGATTTTATCCTATAAACAAAGCAAAATTCAAAAAAACATGTGACCTGTCTAATTAAGATTGAGTTCTGTGTCCACGGGAGTCGGAGTGCCTTCCTAGATGTTAGCTTCGAGAGGCTGGAAATTTGGTTGTTCCACTTCACAGGATGCCTTTAAGCCTACTGAGGAGATGGTTCAATCTTGAATTGTTTCTCGATGACCTTGATTTTCCCCTTCCATCCAAAAAATTCGGTTTGAATGCCGGTTTAATCTCCTAAGCATGATTGCCATTTCTTTATCACATGTTTTCTCCCTTACCTGCATTGCTTACCGTAGCTAGGATTGATATTTGCGTGGGTCAATAATTTCATGTTGTTGGTGTTCAATTTTGGATTTGAGTGCTTCAATTTCACAAGTGTTACAGTCGTAGAATGTTTGTGTTATACTCTTAAATGCGGAAACACAAATATCATAAGGAAAACACAGTCACGTAGAAATAAAAGACAAAGATTTCACGTGGTTCACCCAAATGTTGGGCTACGTCCACCAAGCAGAGGTATTGGTTGTCTTATTATTCAGATCATGGAGATTACAGCAGCTCACTCACTCCTCTCATGTCTACCTCTACGGGCTTACATAAATTATATCAATGTACATTAGAAACTGATTATTGAATGTGCTCATAACTAAATTCTAACTTAGTCTTATTGGTTACAACCAATGCTGGATTATAGGATCTGAATTCCTAATCCTAGGAATTTGTTGTCACCATTTAACAATCTTCGCCTTGACAACAATTAACCTGATACCTTGCTCCTTCTTCATCACCTTTTCCCCAATCCAAGAGAAGCCAAGCACCATCATAGCTTCTCTAACAGTACTAGTTTTGTGAACATGTCTGCGCAGTTCTCTTTCGTATGCACTTTATCAAGAGAGACTCCATGTTCATCAATGACTTGTCTTACAAAATGGTACTTGATAGGTATATGTTTTGTTTTACTATGGTAAGTTGGATCTTATCCAAGTGAATAGCACTTTGACTATCACAAAGTAACTTTACTTTGTCATGCATCCTTCCAAACTCACCAAACAAACCTTTCAACCAAACTACCTCTTTGCAAGCATGTGAAGCAGCTACGTATTATGCTTTTGTAGTGGATAAAGAAACAATGTTATGTATCTTTGACATCCAACTAATAGCTCCATCTGCAAGAGTAAAGAAATACACTGAAGTCAAACTTCTCTTGTCCAAATCACCTGCAAATCATAATCAACATATCCACAGACTGATTCACAACCACTGTTATAGGTGATACAATAATCACTTGTGCCCCTCAAATACCGAAGCACCCATTTCACTATTTCCCAATGCTCTTTACCTGGATTTTCCATATACCTGTTGACAACCCCAACTACATGTGAAATGTCTGGCCTTGTACTAACCATCGCATACATTAAAATTCCTACTGCATTAGCATATGGTATTCGAGACATATATTCCTTTTCTTCTTTTGTACTAGGACATAAAATTGAAGAAAGCTTAAAATGGGAAGCCAAAGGGAATGAAATTGGTTTCACATCATTCATACCAAACCTCAAAAGTATCTTCTCAACATACTTCTGTTGTGACAACCAAAGCTTACCATTCCTCCTATCTCTAAATATCTCCATGCCCAAAATCTACCTTGTTGCTCCTAGATCTTTCATATCGAACATCCTAGACATCTAAGCCTTTAACCTGTTGATCTCAGTTATGATTTTTCTTTCTAAAATCATATCAGCAACATACAATACTAAGATAATGAATATGTCATTATTCAATTTCTTAAAGTAGACACAATGATCATACTCACTCCTTGTATAATTCTGGCTCACCGTGAAAGAGTCAAATTTCTTGTACCATTGTCTGGGCGACTGCCTCAGACCATACAATGATTTCTTGAGCCTGCAAACAAATTTCTTGCTACGTTTTTGAATGAACCCTTCAGGTTGTTCCATGTAAATTTCTTCATCCAAATCTCCATGTAAGAAAGCAGTCTTAACATCTAGTTGCTCCAAATCCAAATCAAGCAATGGAACTAATGCTAACACAATTCGAATTGAAACAGTCTTTAAAACAAGTGAAAAATCTCATGAAAGTCAATACCTTCTTTCTGAGAATATCCTTTCGCAACCAGCCTTGCCTTGTACCTTTCCACCTTATCATCAACACCCTTCTTGAGCTTGTAGACCCACTTGCAACCTACAGTTTTTCTATCTCTTGGAAGTTCTACCAGGTCCCATGTATCATTCCTCTCTAATGCCTTCATTTCATCCTTCATCGCTTCTTTCCATTTATCAGTGTTAGAACCCTTCACGGCTTCCTGATAGCACGAAGGTTCATCATCACTAGTACTTAAAGAAACTGATGAAACAAAATCATCATACCTTCTTGGAGGATTTCTGACCCGTGTAGACCTCCTTAGGGAAGTTTGTGGCTCATCCACAATCTGTTGACTCTCATCATCAACCATGTCTTCCTCTGCTGTAGGAGACTCTTCATGAACATCTTCTGAAAATTGTTCATGTTCACCTTCATCAGTTTCAAACTGAATTTGTTGATACTTTGGTGCTTCTTCCTGTTTCATTTGAAAATCTACATTTGATTTGATGAGAGATGATTCATCAAATATTACATCTCTGTTAATGGTGATCTTGTGGGTAGTAGGATCCCACAACCTGTACCCCTTAATACCATTACCATAACCAACAAAGATAACCCTTTTTCTTATTTTGGATCTAATTTAGAACGTTGATGTTTCGGAATTAGAGCATAAGCATCACAACCAAAAACTTTAAGATTAGAATAATTAAAAGGGTGACCTTTCCATACCTCTTCAGGAATCTTGCACTCTATTGTTCTTGATGGTGATCGATTCACCAGATAAAAATATGTAGTTATTGCCTCTGCCCATAGTTCCTACTGTGAATTGGCGTTAGCAAGCATACTCCTTTCTCTCTCTAGAAGAGTCATGTTCATGCGTTCAGCAACTCCATTTTGCTGAGGAGTATAGGCAGTAGTTGTATGCCTATCAATCCCAAAATCCTTGCAATAGTTCTCAAATTACATTAACGTAAATTCACCACCATTATTAGTTCTTAAACATTTAATGGATCTACCAGTGCTCTTTTCCACTAAAGCTCTAAACTGCTTGAAAGCTGTAAATACATCAGCCTTACTTTTCAAAGTAACAAAAGTAACAAAATAACAAAATATAAAAGTAACATAATATGATGAAATCATCTATAAAAGTAACATAATATGATGAAATCATCTATAAAAGTAACAAAATATGATGATCCTCCATACAAAACAGTAGGGGATGGCCCCCAAACATCAGAATGGATATAGTCAAGGATTCCTTCACTAGTGTGTCTTCCGGTTTTAAATTTCTGCCTATTTTGTTTTCCATAAATACAGTGCTTGCAGAAATCTAACTTTAAAGACTTTAGACTAGGAAATAACTTGCAATCAATTAATACCTTTAATCCTTGATCACTCATATGACCCAACCGTTGATGCCACAGTCGAACATAATCATTGTCTTTCTCAGATACCGTTGTCACATGATCTGACTCAATTCTTCCTTCTAACAGAAACAGGTTACCAACCTTTTTCGCTTTCATAACTAGTAGAATTCCTTTGTAGACTTTCATAACTCCACCTTGAACAATACTCTTATATCCTCCAGTATCTAAGACTCCCAAAGAAATTAGGTTCTTACATCAGTTAATATTTTAACAGTTCCATCAAACATCTTAATTCGAATGCTACCAATTCCCACAACTTTACACGAGATATCATTTCCCATGTAAACTATTTCATCATCTATAGATTGATAAGTAATAAACCAGTGTCTATGAAGACACATGTGATTTCAAGCACCAAAATCTAATAACCATTGTTGATCATGACGTGAACCAATACTAATTGATAAAACTTGATCAGGCATACATGAACCTATTGTTGAACCTCTTTCAGTTTCATTTGCTTCCTTCGTCTCTTTTGGAGGGTCTTCTTTGGAGGCTTGTTGTCGCTTCCAACAATCCTTCTTTAGGTGTCCAGATTTTCCACAAAACCAACACTTAAGCTTTCTCTTTCTGCCCTTTGACTTTGACCGAGAGAAATCCCTCTGACCGTGTCCTCTTTCTTTAGTTCTTCCTCTTATCACCATTGCCTCAGATGTAGAGGTTTCTAAATTGGATTTCTTCCTTGTTTCCTCAGACAGTAAAGCTCCAACAATATCATCAAACTCAATACTTTATGTTGAACTGAAACTAATAGATGTAACAAAGTGATCTCATGACACGGGAAAAGAACATAATAATGTAATTGCCTTATCTTTAGATTCGAATTTCAATCCCATGATAGTCAACTGGACTAAAAGAGTATTAAAAGTATTTAAATGATCATCTATTTTCGTACCTTCCTTCATGCGTAAACTGTACAATTGTCTTTCAAGGAAGATCATGTTCGTCAAGGATTTCGTCATGTATAGGATTTCCATCTTTGACCACAAACCAGTTGTTGTCTTCTCTGTAACAATGTTGAACAGTACATCATCGGCCAAACACAGGCGTGTGGCACTTAGTGCTCTCGCATCCATCTCATCCCAGTCATCATCTGTTATGGTCACGGGTTGCTTTGCTTTTCCCAAAAGCATCTTCACCACGCCTTGTTGCACGAGCAGATCGTGCATCTTAACCTTCCAGATCTCGAAATTGTTTTTTCCATTGAAATTCTCAATTTCAAACTTAGCACTCTGCATCTTTTTCATTAGAGGAAACATTCCAAAAAACACCACTGCTTGGAATAACCAATATTCTTTAAAAAGGTATGTGGAGGAATAATGGTATAAACCCCACAAAGTTTAATATAAAAAAAAAAAAAAATTACTAACCTCTCCTTTAAAAACCCCTTTTTAACTGCTCCAGCCTATATTATATTTAATTCCAAAATATAATAATAAACCTCCATACCTTAACTTTAATTCACCTCATGACCATGCATAATAAGACAAAACGTATCCACCTTAAACTTTAATTCATTAAAAAAAGACACTTTTTGAGCATCCACGAGAATCCTTAAATCCAAAGAAAAGCCATGCAAGTAGAGGGGGGGTTGTTTTCTTAATTTGGCGCTCTCCATACGCTGCTTCCCAAGCGTTGATGAAAAATCATGGCACTTGAAAAATCATGTAAGTAACCATCACATCGACGCTCCCATCCAACAGGGTGCCCAGCGTTGTTACCAAAATCAGCACTCCCTTCCAGTCTTCCAACGATCGGCGAAAATTCCAGTGAAGTCTTTCCAACCTGCAGCCTCCTCACGAAATTTGACTAATGTGTGGCCTCCTCAAGCTCTGATACCATTTGTTATACTCTTAAATGCGGAAACACAAATATCATAAGGTAAACACAGTCACGCAGAAATAAAAGACAGAGATTTCACGTGGTTCACCCAAACGTTGAGCTACGTCCACCAAGCAGAGGTATCGGTTGTCTTATTATTTTTGCATGACTGTGTTTGCCATATGATATTTGTGTTTCCGCATTTAAGAGTATAACAAATGGTATCATAGCTTGAGGAGTCCATGGGAATTTGTTGTCACCGTTTAACAGTCTGGCCTTTGCACCACATCTTGAGATTGAAATTTCCTAAGAATTGTTGACTGATCGTTGTAGGGGTTGTTCCGATGTTGGAGGAACCAGAGAATTGCTTTGCAAACACCATGAGAAGTAATTCTAATGAGCTTTGTCCATGTGCAACCCATCCTATAATTCTTCATAAATCTACCAACCTCCACGCCTCATGTGTTTTCCGTCACCAGCTTTTGTGATGATGGTTGCCATTGTTGATTCAGGTGGCACTTTCAAAGTGACTTGCACGAACACTTTCCTCATTCTAGATTCAAATGGAAGGCCAGTACCACATGCAAGAATGTGCTTCAAGAGGTGAGATTTAGATTCCTTCGTAAGAGCAAGTAGTCTCATCTACCAAGTGGAATGTGAGGTTCTTGTGGGTGACATGTGGTGTGATCTTAATTATGGTAGTGGGTCAGTTTGGACGAATGAATGAGATAAGAATGTGGGGAGGGTCACATTACGCCCCACCATGAATTTTTTTATTGTTCATAGCCTCCCAATATTGAATTGGCCCAAAGTTTTTATTGGCCCCATTTGCGATTTTTTATGCTTCTACTTTGATAAGGTGGAATCTTATTATCGAATCTCGTTCTTCCATATTGCTAAGGAAAATGGCATTTGCAATTTTTTATGCTTCTACTTTGATAAGGTGGAAGCTTATTATCGAATCTCGTTCTTCCATATTGCTAAGGAAAATGGCACAGTGTCTTTTAAGTCCCCTTGGTGCATAGACTTGGCTTTCTTGGCTAATCGATCTACTTCTCAGTTTTGTTGTTTGGCCCAAAGTTTTTACTGGCCCCATTTGCGATTTTTTATGCTTCTACTTTGATAAGGTGGAAGCTTATTATCGAATCTCATTCCTCCATATTGCTAAGGAAAATGGCACAGTGTCTTTTAAGTCCCCGTGGTGGATAGACTTGGCTTCCTTGGCCAATCGATCTACCTCTCAGTTTTGTTGTCGTAGTATGTAAAAATACTCTACGTACTGAAAATATTATTCCTCGTGTTTCATTCTTTTGTATATGCTTTGTAGACTTAGTTGGGACTTATGATTGATACCTCTGAGTCCTTTTATCACCAGTTTTGAGTCATGTAGCACTATGATGCTCTGATACCAGTTTTGTTTCCGTAGTATGTGAAAATACTCCACTCAACAAAAATATGTTTCCTCGTGTTCATTCTTTTGTATATTCTTTGTAGACTGAGTTGGGACTTATGACCGATACCTTTGAGTCCTTTTATCACCATATTTGAATCACGTACCACTATGATGCTCTGATATTTGTCTTCGAGTATTAGTGTCAAGCCTTTAAATACAACCAAGATCCATGCTTCATTATTTGTTTTATGGCCTAAACCCCATGACAAACTATGTTATTTTTGTCCTCCGGGATCAAATATGACCTCGCCTCGCCACCCCAAGATTCCCTTATTATGCTCCATCAAAAAATAAGATGATTTTTTCTTATTGTTGTTGCCAATATGAAAATTCTTGGTATGTGAATCTTAGGTGCCAATGAGCTCTGTTTGTGAGAGATGAAAGGGGAGAGTAGGTTTGGTAATATCTGGGACTAAGAATGTTGTTGACCAGATCCTTTTATGACTGATCCATGTTGTCATTAGTTCCTAGATTCTTGTCCTTGGCACAAATCGCATCAAAGAGGAGACTACAAGTCAATGAGTGAACCCTTGAAGGTTGGAGGCTTTTTCCTTGAAAAATTGCTTTGTTTCTTGCCAACCAAATTTCCCAACATATAAATTTGGGAATTGCTTTCCAAATTTGAGTGAAAATAGGTTTTTTTATTGAAGTTGCTAGCATGTATGTTCTTCCATTGAAGGAACATTCCATGCCAATTATTTGGTGGCGGATATCAATGTGCAAAACCTTTTCACAAATGCGCCCAAACTTGCTTAGAGAACTCACAATAAAAAAAGAGATGGTGGGTGGTTTTTGAGGCTCCTTTGTAAAGTACACACCACGAGGGACCGACGAAACCTCTTTTCTGGAGATTTTTTGTTGTCAATATCCTGTTCTGAACCATGATCTAGAAAAAAGTGTTCACCTTAGGGAGAAAATCTCCACGCCAGATTAAGGCCCATAATTTGGAGCTAGGGGACTGGGAGGGTGCAAGCAGATGTTGATAACCACTTTTGACGAGGAATTCAAGATTGCCCCAACATATTTCATCGGTTGAGTTAACATCTACAGGTGCACAACCAGCTAAATAATAAAATAATTTGGGAACCAAAGGTTGCAAACGAATTGGCGGATTGGGTGATTTCCACCCTATCCATTTCCCATTTTCTTTCCATTGTGAAAAATGCTCTAGTTTGGTGACACCTTGCCGAATTCTCCAATCCCTAAGTGGTTGAAGTTCTTCAGTTCTTCCCAAAGGCTCTTTTCCCATCATGTTGTTTATCCAAATATTAATGAAGGTTCCATTTCCGAGGAACCAAGAGAGTTTAGCTTGTATTAAAGGAGTTGTCCCTTTGATTAATTTCCAAATGGCGGACCCTTTTGAATTTGGAATTGGCATATCAAGGCATCTTTGTATAGTTGTTCTGAAATATCTAACTATTATCACCTTTTTCCACCAATCGGATTGGCCTGTTACTATTCTCCATACTAGTTTTTCTCCCAATGTGATGTTCATCAAAGAGGGGTCTCAAATTGCTAATCCACCTTTGTCGAAAGGATGGAAGACCATTTTCCAATTTATTAAGTGGAATTTTTCTTTGTTAGTCTTGCCTCCTTCCCAAAGAAAGATTCTTAAAATTTTGGATACTTTTTCAAGTACTCCTTTTGGCGCTAGAAGAGTTGCACATTAAAAAATGGTTAAGGAAGAGAGAACAACCTTTATTAAAACAATTTTACCTGCAGGATTTAGCCAGCGAGCTCCCTAGTTTTGAATTCGCTTTTCCATTTTTTCGAGGACTTCATTCCAAACCTGGGAGGAGGGGAGTTTTAGGGAGATTAACATACCCAAGTATTTGAATGAGGACCAATGCACTTTTACCATAAAGCCCATAATTCTTGAGATTTCTTTTGGAAGATTTCCTAAGAGGTTCCAACTGTAGATCTGACTTTTCAGAGCATTAATTTTGCCTCTTAAAGCTGAAATAAATTGGCTCGGAGTTTTCTTGAATCTTCTGGCTTTTATGGTTTATGTTGTGCCAGAAAGGAGAGTGTCATCCACAAATTGTGAATGATTGATTTCTATAATCCCTCTTTCTAACTGAACATTGGGGAGTCTTCTTGTGCATCTATCTTCTTCCAATTTTCTTCTTGATGCTTATGCCATAATGATGTAAAGGGAGGGAGAAAGAGGGAATCCTTGCCTTAACCCTCTACTGGCTTGGAGAGTTGATCCTCCATTGAGAAATGGATCTATCCATGGAGAGCCAATACAAGCATGAATCCAATCTACAAAGTCCTTTGAGAATTCAAATTTCCGCATTACCGAGAAGAGAAAGGAATGTTTGACTCTATCAAATGCATTTTCCATATCTAGTTTTATGGTCATTCCCATATATTTATTTTTTTGACTTGCATACATGGCCTCTTGCACCAATATGATGTTTTCTATATTTTGATTGTTTTCCACAAATTCCCCTTGGTTTTGTGAGATTATCTTGCCTATAAGAGGTTTTATTCTGCTAGCTATAATTTTTGTAAGGACCTTGTATGTTGAGTTGTAGAGAGAAATCAGTATGAATCTTGAAAAGTTGGAGGGGTTGGACTCCTTTGGGATGAGAGATAAGAAAGTGGAATTTGTATCCCCTCCAACTTTCTTCCTTTTCAAGGTGTAATTTACTATCATCTTCAAATCGTA
>ML798214.1:278612-300834 GCA_009831015.1 Picea engelmannii | reverse complement strand
CACATCCCCCTTCGACTAAGATCCCATCTTCAACACCTTTTACTGCAACTTTCTCAAAGGAAAATCAAGGTGTTCGATCTTCTTGATAATCTTTGATGGGGATATCGACCAACGGGAACCTTTAGAGTTGTATCATGTAGTTTATCATAACTCCAACCTACCTCAGGATGACATATGGCAAAAAAATTGGTGCAACAACCTTTGGCCAAAAATAGCTACCTTCCTCTAGAAAATTGCACATAGAAATATTCTCACTTGGGATCACCTTTGCAAAAGAGACTTTGTTGGCCCAGGGCTTTGTGTTATTTTCTCTCAACATGATGAAACTATGGATCACCTCATTAACTCATGACCCTTCAACAACTCTATCTAGGACCAAGGAGCTCTGGCTTTCCGGCAATTAGACCGCAACTTGTCCTCTATTAGATCCACCATCTCTTCTTGGCAAGATAATTGCTTTGCAACTATGATGCTCAATCACATTTGGGTTCTCTTTCCAGGTTTTACTCTATGGGAATTCTAGAAGGAGTGTAATAGATGAATGTTTGAAGAGCATTCCCAACCTAAGGAGATCATTTGGAAAAAGATCAAGCAAAATTTAGTAGATACCATTTCCAAAGAAGCCTGGAATTCTTTAGACCCCTCCATCTCAACTCTGGAACATTGTATTTCATCCTTTTGGCCTCCTTCGATCCCTTCAACCTCTTCCCCCTCCCTTCCCTGCCCCCCCAAGCCCTTCATTCCCATCTCTTGGTCCCCCCCTCTAGTCGGGATGTATCAAGCTTAACTTTGACGACACTTCAAAAGGTAATCTGGGGCCTACCAATTATGGAGGTGTTTTCAAAAACAACAATGGAAAAATTCTTCGCATCTTTTATGGAAATATGGGGGTCACTTCCAATAATGTTGTCGAGTTATGGGCTCTAATAAAAGGTCTTCAAATTTCCCATCATAATCATTTTCATTAGCTTATAGCAGAGGGTGATTTTTAGCTTGTTGTGAACACCCTTATCAAACTTCAATGGGTTCTTTGACATCTAAACTCTCAATGAACTGGAGGTTGGAATCCTTGATGTATATTTTAAGTTCTCTTGCTTCCACTTTTTCAAGTCTGGTTTCATCTAATGTCAAAAGAACGACGAATAAAGTGGTTGATATTCTTGCCAATTCTCAACTTGACAACCATCTAAATAGTTGATGGGAATACCTTCCTAACCTCCCTTGGAAGAAAACTTGTCTCTCTTTAGTCGAAGCTAATCTATGTTTCTTGGATGGGGTGATTGTTATACCTCGTGAAAATAGAGGGGGTATGATTGACCTGCCACCCCACCCTTGACTATATACGATAGTGGCATGCCCTACGTGTCGATATCCCACCCCTCGGGAGGAAAATTCTCCTCACCACTCCAGTCACATCATGATGCCTTCTCATGACGTGGTGTTGCTGAGTATTCAAGAGAATATGTCGAACGAAGACATCCCCACTTCGACCTCACACTCGCCCTCGCATGATCACTCTGGAAACTTGCATTCTATCGAAAAATATTAACCCTCTTTCTATTATGATAGATATATCACCACTTTTTATCATCCAAACCCATCTATTGAAGTCCGATAGGGACTCCATTTTCTCTATAAATGGGAAGCCTTGGACCAGATCTGTTGGGTTCTCAAGCTGGTTAATTTTTCCCCAATTCCTCCACCACTCGTGCACCTTCTCTGTCATTGATTATTTTCTTGTCTCTGCTTGCCTTCCCATGTCCCCGCATGGTCGTTGACCCTCCCCTCCTCACTCTTCTCAAACCCCTAGCCCGCGTTTAGAATTGTATTGGAAAACCAAGACGTTGGTAGCTATGGGTATGCTCCTTGGGGAGAAAGACTTCAAACAGTTGAAAGCTCGGCAAGAAGCCCTTGAAATTCAAATTGCATATATAGTAGAGGTTGTGACCTGGATAAAAAACCGCCATGGAGGCAATTTCACTCCCCCTGAGCGAAACTATGCAAAGGCATAATGCTCGAAAGTCATAGTTGGAAGCAAGATGATGGACACCACAGGCTCTCAGGTTCCAAAGGCCAATTGATTTCTAGTTATGTTTTAATACTGTTGAAATGTACCTAGGATCTTAGCTTCTTAGTTTTTTGCTCATACTTTTAGTTTCTTATCAAACATCCTATGGTTCAAACTACTAAAATCCTAGTTTCCCCTCTGGGGCAAGCATTATTTTTTGTCTTTTTAGTCTTTACAGCCTAGAGACTGTCATGGTTTCTATGAGGTTGATGGTTTTGTACTCTTTTGTAAACATTGTTCATATTAATATAGATGTTGATTTACAATATATATATAAAGGTTTATTTTTATTTTTTTTAATCTAATCTACTCATATATTCA
Organism: Picea engelmannii; assembly: GCA_009831015.1. Taxonomy (NCBI): domain Eukaryota; kingdom Viridiplantae; phylum Streptophyta; class Pinopsida; order Pinales; family Pinaceae; genus Picea; species Picea engelmannii. The sequence continues at coordinate 298,445 of ML798214.1, read as the reverse complement.
TAATATACAAAACAATATTACAACCATAAAATATCATAGCTCGGTCAAAAAGGAAACCAAATCTCTTATATTTATCCTATTAGAGTTTTAATGACAAGAGTAGTCCAAAAATCAACTAACTTTCTCAAAAGAGGTATGAAAACTAGATAATTAGAAATACCATGTTTAACTAATAACAAAAAAACCATTAAAATATAATTTTTGACTAGGGTTGGGGTGGCCTAGAAGGCCCTACAACATCTGGAGGTCCATCCTTATTTTTCTCCTCATACACTTGCTCGTCTTTGTCAATGGTGATCGTATTTGTACTTGTGCCCTGAGAGGTTGAGGTGCATGTGACATTGATTAGTTCATCATTATTGTTTGAGTCCCAATCATGTACCTTGAAGTTGATACCGAAGGATACACGACACACGACAGTGAACTTGGCTTCAAGCCTTCTAATCTATCCAAAGTCTCCATTTTTATGTCCTCTTTGTCGTCCATTGACAAAGCCACCAGCATTTTAGCAAGCCAATAAAACTCCATTGCTCTAAATGTTGATATTATGGTAGCTACGGGAGGTATTTACCTCCACGTGTAAACCTGGCGAGGATAGAATACTACGAGAAGCAAGAAGAAACCCTAATGAGTTGGCTAATAACCCTAGAAGACTTGTCGGTTCAAGAAGATAATTTATATTAGGTTATTAGCCTCCAAGAGAAGAAGTCAGCCAAAAATAATAAATATATACTGAACAGACAGATACCTAGAATGAGAAGTCGACCCAAGCAGTTAGCCAGAATTAGTATAAATACAGGAGACTAGTTCTCATTCTGGCAGGCAGTCTCAAAATTCCAGAGCAGCAACTTGTGCGCACTGCAGTGCCCAGTCTTCTGCGCAGGTTTGAGGAGAGCTTCCATTGCAGTTGTTGCAGCTAGCAGATCGCGTTTGGCTTGGACTATCTCTTGGCTAGGGTTTGGAACATCTGATCAGCTCTTGTCGGTGCGTTATCCTTGGGGAAATATGCACTACCCTTCATTTGGCTCTCTAGCCTAGGGTTTGCTTCCGGAGTGATTCTCTGTCAAGGTTAAGGTGCTCAGAGGGTGGCTTTGACCTATGGTTGGGTGACAATAGAGATATTTTCAATGGTAAAACAAGCACATCCATTATATTATAACAGGTTATGGGCCCACACCTCCTTCATTCGGTCTAAACGTTGGAAGGAAACATAGCCGCTAGGATATTGAGCTCGTTGAGGAATTGTCGCTAGGGTTACTAGCAGAAGCAGCTTCCAAGACACTGCCTCTAGGGTTACTAGCAGGTGCAATTGCAGAAACCCTAATCCTCTTGTTGAGGGACCTTAAATGAAGGGATTGACCTAATCTCTGGATAGATCAATGTGCCCTAGCCTAGCGCATCTCCTGGTACTCTCAGAAATCCAAGACGTGAAGTTTGAGCTTTTGGTCAAATCTAGTGTTGACCAAGTCAAAGCAGCCATGACTTACTCTATGAAGTCAGAGAACAAGTTAGATGGAGCTTCTAACTTCATAGCATGGAAGACAAGGATCGATCTCATCCTTGCCAAGAATAAAGTGTTGGATATCGTGAAAGGAAAGATCATGAAACCAGAGTTTGAAGAAGGGAAAGAGAAGGAATCGCAGAACATTGCAGTTATGGAGAAGTTCAAAGACGGTGACATCAATGCCATGAATATCATAGTGGATTCTATAAAATACCACTTGATACCCTACATCTCCCATCTTGAGTCATCAAAGAAGATGTATGATGCCCTAACAAACCTCTTCTCAGTCAGAAACATTGGATAAGTAATGAGTCTGAAGAATGAGCTTCGTGACATGAAGATGAATGATGATGACAGCATAACATCATACTTTGTGAGAATCTCTCAGTTAAGATATCAACTACAAGCTATTGAAGAGATCATTTCAGAGAAGGAATTGGTAAACATAGTACTCAATGGTCTTCCCAAGACATGGGATGCATTTGCCGCAAGCATGAACATAAGAAAGGAGTATCCGACATTTGAAGAACTTTGGACTTGTTGTGCTCAAGAAGAATGAAGGATAGGTGCAAAAGAGAAACCCCAAAAGAAGTATGATGATCAAGCCTTCACAACAAGATTCAAGAACTTCAGGAACAAAAGGAAGTTTGTCTCAAGACTTTGAGGCATACCAGAAAGAGACCCTTGCATGCAACTCGATCTGACCATGGTTCTTCCTGTATCTTTTTCGATCTCTATATGTATTTGATTAAAGGGATTCCTGCAATCCTAAGCCTGCAAATTATCTAAGGGAGGTCTTTGGTTTTCTTTGATTTCGTACAAAGACAATTGATAATCACGAGTTAATCACTAATATGTTCAAACAAAATTTAATGTTTAAAATACCAATCATTGTATTCATCTGCAGGCCTAGTTACAAATCTCAGAGCTCGGTTGGCCCAACTAGGCTAATCCTTCATTCCCCTCTACTGCTCAATCCCAGCTACCCCCTCGCGGGCCCTCCCATTGCAAAACTCATCAAATTAAGCTCTATCGAGCCTCAACTATTTTAACAAATTGATCACTCCTAATCCCTACAATTTCTCTCATTGCCTATAATTGGAAAACAAACAAAACTTCTTAACCACTAAACTTCTCGATACCTTCTAGAGGTATTCAAGAGATTTATTCCATAACAAAATGAACAATTAGGGAACCATCTCCCTTAGTAATTTTGTTTACCTTTTGATTCAAAAGAGATCATTTGGTTCAGATGCTCCTGCATCAATATGATATTTGTGCACCTTCGTTGTTGTCATCCAAGTAGAATCCTTTGCTGGCTAACCTTTCCATTTTACCAAACACTGAAAGTAGTATTTGCCTCTCGTTTTCTTTGTCATCCTTTTGTCCAAAATTTTCTCAATTTCTCATTGTGTCTTCTTAGGTAATTGTTCTTCCCATTCAATCTGATTTTCCTCACTTACAAGGTCATCTGATGTTCCATTGTATGATTCCTTGAAGGGATAAAATTATGCCACATTGAATATTGGAGATATTCCAATGTCATCTGAAAGTTCCACCTCATGTGCATTTGCATAAAATATCCTCAGTATTCTGCAAGGCCCAATTTTATTTGGCTTCAACTTGTTATATGTCCCTATAGGAAACCTTTCCTTTCTCAAATATACCATGACCAAGTCACCAACCTAAAAATCCACTTGCCTTCTTTTCATATCAGCTCTTTGCTTATATTTTCCACTGCTCTCTTGTAGTTCCTTCTTGACATTCTCCTGCATTTCATGTTTGTTGACTGCAAAATCTTCACCACCAACACTACTCATTTCTTGCTTTCCCAGATTTCTCAATTCATATACTCCCTGTTGACACGAAGATTAATTTTTCCACCCTTCAAAAGTAAAGCTTCATCTTTTCCTGAGCCATGGAGCCGCCCTTAGTCCGAAATAGAAAGGTGTGAGAATCACCCGTTCCTTTTGGATTTCGAAATTTGGATTCTTCTCGAGGTGTGACTTTCAACTGTCCTTTTTTTCTGGCACCGAAATCCTGAAGCCATTTCAAAATATTAGGAAATATAAAGTAAAAAGGGGAAAGGAATGAACGTTACTTTTTCTGTTGTTTACCACAAAGCACTCTTTAATTCGTAATCAAATCCCTAAACTCAATTATCTCTCCCTCGGTTTTTTGTGTTTTGTTGTTCTCTCTGCTAAAATGTTTTCAAACTCCTCTCCTTTGAACTCTCGGTCCTCATTTTTCCGAAAAGTAAAAAATTAAAAAGTAATTGTCCACTAATCATGATTAATTAAAAGTTATTTTAATATGAATGATTGGCGCCTCGTTGATCCCATCGCAATTTCGTGATTCAGGGTTTACTTGTGATATATCCCATGTCACCAGGATCCCCAAAGTTTCAAAATGCAAAATCGTGTTTCGCGCCTCGCTAATCCCATCGCAATTTCGTGATCTGGGGTTTACTTGTGACATATCCCCTGTCGCCAAAATCCCCGAAGTTCCGAAATGTGAAATCGTGTTTTCTTCAAACAAACCCTAAGATTAAAAGATTAAATTGTTTGCAAAACACGATTAATGATGACTAAGCTGCTTTTTGCTTTTTGGGAATTAAGGAAGGCAATGATTTTCGGGTTTTTAGATACGAAATCTTCGATATACGGTAGTATTAATAACGGGTAAATGCAAATATTTTTGACATGAATTCGTATCTCTAAGCATATCTTTCAAATTAAAGCATTTATTTTTCATCGATGGTATGAGTACGCTCGCTACAGCACAAAGTTAGAGATTAATAAAGGTCTTGTGTGTCGAAATTCATTCTTAACCTTTACCCTTGCAGCAAGTCACATTTGTCCAGATTTATACACTTTTCTCTGTAAACAGGTTTCTGCTCCAGTGTAACTACCATGGCGCCCAAGAAGGCCACCAAGAAAAAAAAGGAAGTTGCAGAGGTCTCGAGCCCAGACGGAGATGTTGTATCTGAAACAATACCGCATGCCATCGATTCCATAAAATCCTGGAGGCAGATTTTTGAAACTCTCGATTATGAGATTAAGAACTTCCCCCATGATGACGACAACAAACTCCAGGATATAGCGGAGTCTAAACTTCACAAGGTGGCTACGTGGCCAAGACTCTTAACTTACAACGACATTATCATTTGCGCTTTAGAGTGAGCGGATGTGCAGACAAGGAGCATTATGGACAACCGAGGGGTCGTCATCGGCTCCTTCAGACCAGAACATATACAAGTAATGTATAAACTGTCTTACTGTCCCAAATACATCTACAATAAAGATTTCGTTGGTGAGTTTCAGAGGAAAAAATGTTTTGAGTCAGACCAAACATATCCTGACATAATAAAGGACTGGTGGAGAAACAAATCAAAATTCAGGGCTGACACACATGGTGTTTACACCACGGTGTCCTTAAACGAGTATATGGTTTATGTGGTGATGATGTTATGTAGGCTTTTTGGTAAAGAAAGTCCTACCCACTTCCCAGCGGAATGGGTACCTCTTTTTCATGAGGTCGCAGAAGGATACAGCTTCAATTGGGATAAGATTTTATCTGATAACATAGCGAGGGAGGTTATGGAGTACCAGACTGCAAGATCAAAAGGCCAAACAATAGCCTTTTATATGTCTGCCTACATCATGGATGTTATATGCTTCTCAACTCCTTTCCCTCTGATGAATTGGAGTTGGAATCCGACCAACCTGGAGCCTATTCATGAATATCATTCTAAACTTTGGGAAGAGAATGCCAAAGATTCATTCTATGAGATTTCTCATTTTGTGGTAATACCACTACACCAGATGCTATATGACTATGCACCCCACCTCATTTCAGAGTTGGTCATAGGGAGCCTTCGGGAAATTGTTGATTGGTTTATAGAGGAGAATTTATCCTACATCATAGTTTTTGGATGATCGATTCCTCCACATGTGCCCCCAAAATTCCTCCCTAATAGACTAGTGTGCAGGGAAGTAGCTTATCAAATAGTAACGAGTGGAATTAGGATAGAATTAAAGACATCTCAAAAGAAATCTTGGCCTGTTTTTCCCGTTCATATTGGAAAATTTTCACTTCTCAACTTGGGTCATTCCAAGGTTGAAGCGACAGCACTGGAGGGGGTCAAATTGGTAGACCTCGAGCACAGGAAGCACGATCCTTACCAGTTAGTGGGGAAACACATGGCCCACTGCAATATGAAAGCATATGAACATGAGGAGTCCCCTTGGGATGACATGTTCAAAGGGACTAAGACTTATAAAGAGGTGTTAGAAGAAGTACAGACACTGTCATCCGACCTGCAAGCTAGTTTTCGGACCTTTCAGAAGCATTGACGGAGTGGTCTGCCCAAAGTACTGCAAGGAGAAGCAATCACCCTCCCCTAGGAGCAAGAAAATGTTCCCCAGGCTTCGAACAGGAAGCATAGAAGAAGGGCAATCCTGAAAAAGTCCCACGGGATATGGAAAGGCCCCCACAAAAAAATAGGCCTTACAGACAAAAAAACTAGAGACAGAAGAAGAGAGGAGGTCTGGGAGACCTCCCGAGTCCAGTGACCTTACTCCCCCTTCATCACCTGGTGTTGATGTCAATACACCTAAGGCAATAGGAGGGAAAGGATCTACAAATATAGGAAGTCCCATAGCTTCCTTAACCCCCTTACAGTCTGCTTTTGGATTCCCACAGACAGGAGCCCTATTTGTTGATGACCTCACCTCTATCTCCATAGATGAAATTCCTTCTTCTGATTATTTTTTCAACAGAAAAAGGAAGGTCGTCCTGAAACAAGAGATGTATATGAAGGAGGGGAGTATGGTAAAAAAGCATAAAGTCTTGATAGATGGACAGAATTTGGAGGAGAAGGATTTCGCTACAGAGATAGCAGGTTCCATGGGAGCCATGGCAACAACAAACTTTTTTACCGTGGGAAACATGAGAATGAGGATAAAGAAGAGTAATAACATGATAGCGCAACTACAAGATCAGTTAAAGAATGCTAAGAAGAACATCAGAGAAGAGGTGAGTAAAAGCTTGGAGCAGACCAAGGCTGTCGAAAGGCTAGAAATTCAATCACTCAAATCAAGCCTGGACGAAATGGACCAGAAGATACAAGCAAGTCAGGTGCAGGTTGCTCAGCAAAAGGAGCATGCATAATAGTTACAGGCTAGGTTAAATTTGATAGAAGCTCGGGTTATAGATTTAAAGGATTCCCAGACCCTCTCGTTGGAAACGCATACAAAGATAGAAGCCGAGCAGCAGGGACTGATCTCCAAAATAGGGGTCGTCTAGAATTACCTTCAAGAGGTAAGCGAATCTCTTGATAACATTATTTTACTAGAAAAGGAAGCTAAAGCAACAATGAATACTTTCCAGAAAGCGGTTGCATGTTCAAGGAATAAAGAGGTGACAAAAAATATAAAGCTCTTTGTCACAGAATAAATAAAAGGAGACATCATGCTCAAGGTATGGGAAACAAATACGTCTGAGAGAAAGAAGATAGTCAAATAAATCAAAGATGATTGTGGAGGAATCTTCGATTCTTTGGATAAGCAAGCATTAGGGATTGAAAAAGATGACTTCTCCAAGTCGCTGGGGCAGATAAACATTGAAAAGCAGCAATTGGACTGCAAAGAAGGTTTGAAGAAGATTCAGACTGAAATTTTACAATTGAAAGAAATCGATGTCAACCTAATAAATAGATGGTTGGTACAACCTAGTTTAAAATTGCAGGTGATCAAGTTTTCCGACCAAGGTTTTGAATACCGGTTCCAAAAGGTACAAAGAAAGTTCTATCTGTTTGAGACTAAAGATCCTTCAACACCTCCTGGAAACTTTGTCCATTTTCTAGAGAAATGTATTGAATGCGTAGCATCAAAGGAGGGAGAGACTTCAACTAAGAAATGAAGTATCGTTTGGAAACTCATACTGTTGAAATTATAGATAAACAAAATTTAATCGTGCAACGATTAAGGTTGCAGTTTTGTAACTACTTTTCTCCTAGGAAGTAGGAGATTGTTAACCATCAAGTATGGATGACCTTGTATAAATACATGGAATGAAGACTAAAAAAAGGGCTTTTTGATCTCTCTGAAAAAGATTGTTAACGAAGTAATTTTGAAGAAACTCTAAATTAATAGAAATGCAGATTGAAGATTCCATATCTTGTCACTTCTGAGATATGTGTTTCCCTGTCATCTCATCTTTCTTACACATGTTTAATTGATGAATTCTTGACCACGATTTAGCGCAACCTCTACTGTGAAAATTATTATTTTTGTTATTTCAATCATTTAAAGTTTTTCCTCTGTGTCTGTTATCAACAGATACAAGACCTGTAGATGCTTAGATTTCAACATCATATGCTTCATTAATATTTTTATCATTTCATAATCTTCTATTACAATGTGAGATTCCTCTGAAATTGATGCCTCATTTTGCTAATAGCTTTATGTTTTTCTCCATATCATGAATATTTTTTTTTTTTAAATTTAACTCGGATACAAGAAAAGGCCTACAATTTGATCTGACTATTTAATTGTGTTTTAACATCATTCTCATTACTTTGTGGGATAGAGATTATCAGCCTAAAAAGAAAACACATAATCTTATCCTCCTTTACTTTCCACCTTCATGACAGTACCAGTTGCAAGGCAGCCTAACATCGAGCCCAGTCTCTTGGATCAAACTAGCATTGCTCTAAATTTATTTAACACTATTTTACAAACAAAAAATAACCGGGTTGACTTAGAACGTTCATGGGCAGTAATTGAGAGAGATATCAGTATCCAGGAAAACTGGCAATTTCAACAAAGACAGTTGAGAAACCGACAATAGCCTTTACCTTTTTATCATTATTTTTTTCTATTCTTATCTCCCTTTGTTTTTTAGATGCCTTGACAGTATACTTTAAAGCCTTAAAGTATAAACTCAAGAACAACATCTTTTTGGCACCGTTGTCGGGGAACGAAGAAACGAATCTTTTCCCTGGGAAGAATGACATTGACATTTTCTTTCTTTGATAGTGAACAAAGATCGAAAACTTTTTAAGGCTACCTTCATATTTCACTTGGCGACTCCATGATAAATAAGCTGGCTTCGAGCCGAAAGAATACCAGGAGGAACCCGAACGACAAACAGACTTCGCCCGTTTCTAATCCAAAAAATATTTTAAAATCACGAAGATCCCTTAGACAGATCATTTCACCAACACATACCATCTGTCAACCTAATTCTACATAGTCGAACGTCAGGGGAATATTTGAAATATTTGTTTCACTCCCCCTTTCAATCGATACATTCTCTTTTCCTAAAGTGCACACTCCTAGTACCAAGTACTCTGACAAATGCCCTGTATATCCTGATTTAACCCCCGTTGATTCTCTGATATATTCGTCTTATGAGTCTGGAGAAACAAGTTCTTTTCTTCTTGGGCCTTCTTTCTCCAGTTTCCTATGTCTTGTCAATCAGTTCCCCACAACCTTTCTGTCGCATTCAAGCACAACCCAAAATCTACCAAACTTCCATGAGCTTTCTCCTCATACACTCTGAGTTTCAGCCTCAAATCCATCAATGGTTGCACACGGAGGTGCGGGAGCTGGAGGCGGTGTTGTAGGCGGTGCCGCAGGAGGAGCGCCAGGTGGCCAAGTACCACTCCCTAGAATCTTTGCTAAGGTGGCTGCCAGATACACCCCTCTTGTCCTCCTGGTTCCCCTACACGACCTTCCAGAAAATTACATGAAAAGTCTTCCCAAATTCACAGGGGAAGGAGATGTAACCACACAAGAACACATCAATTTCTTTGACCAATTTGTTGACATCCTCGGAATCAAACACAAAGATGTCTACTCTAGACTCCTCGTTCAGACTTTCGAAGGAAAGGTGAGTACCTGGTTCCGAGCCCTGGCAGCGGGATCTGTAAGGTCTTACGAAGAACTTGAAAATGCTTTTATCAGACAATGGGGAGAAAGGAGAGACCACCTCTATTACCTAACTGAATTTGGGGCTCTCAGAAAGAAAAGTTAAGAATCAGTGCTTGAGTTCACTCAAAGGTTTAACAAGTTGTATAATAAAATCTTGGTCGAGGTCAAACCTTCTCAACCCACAGTGAAAGTAACTTTCGTTGGAGCCTTTGACCCTGATTTCGCTCTATTATTAAGAGAAAGGAGATCAGTAGATCTCACCAATATGCAAGATGATGCCCTAGAAATTGAATCGAACATGATGGCATCAGGAAAACTAAAAGCCAAAGTAGAAACCGGGAACAAAGAAAACAAAAAATTCAAAGAACAAGGTGGATCCTCTAGACCTGGGCAATCCTCGGAAGATAAAATAGACGAGATGGCTAGGATAATTAGGGAGATGTCAAATAAGATCTCAAAAATGGAAATCGATAAATCAAAAAAATATCATTTTCCTAGGAAAGATTTCAAAAGGAATTTGTATCCTCAAGCCCCACAAAAACAAATTAAGAATGAGGATCAAAAAATCCCTACCCCCTTCAAGGGTGAAAACTTCATTGGAGGGGAAGACCTAGAAGATTTTGAAGAGTTAGATGAGGATATAAATAATCTTGGTGATGATAGTCTACAACCCTATTTATCGAGACAAGATTATGAAAAATCCTTAAATAAATAAAATAGATCGGAAGACGATGTAAGCAACAACACTTCTGAAGATTTGACCTATTAGGGTATTGAAGATGATATAATAGTTGAACTGCACCAGAAATACAATTTAAGACCTAGAAACAAGAGTTTTCCAACCGCCCCAACGAAAAGGATCCTACTGAGAGGTGAAGCTGACGAAGCGGCCCCAAAAAATGTTGAGACGCAGACTACGAAAACCAACACCGCTGACACACAACCTGTCAAGCCAAAGTCAGTAGGAACACCCACCATGAAAACACAGGTCCCTGGGAGTGAAACCAAATCCACACCACAAAAGAAAGCTGAAAAGAAGGGAATGGAGGCCCAAAACAGAGAGAGCGACAAAGCCATGGGAAATTTTAGTCTGGAAAATGAAATAAACAAAATCAAAATTCATATACCCCTGGTCGAATTGGTGAAAAACCCCATATACAGAAAACAAATTGCCAAGATGATTAGTTTTTCAAAAAACGAAAGCCAAGCTGATGTCATTAACTTAGAAGATGACAAGCTGAACATAGTTTTCGGTCCACATTTCGAAGGCGCAAAAGACACTGTCGACCCCTTCTATATAACGTTAACCTTGTTCAACCACCTACTCCATAACTATATGCTAGATTTTGGAGCATCCCACAATGTAATGCCTAAAGCCATTATGGATAAATTGAGATTCATGTTCTTTTGATTCAAGAAAAGTTAAATGTATAGGCATGATTAAAGACTTGGTAGTAAATCTAGCACAAATACCCGCAAAAAGCATTCTAATGGACGTAGTGGTTACTGATATCCCTCTGAAATATGGTATGTTGTTATCCACGTCCTGGGGCACCAAGCTTGGAGGATCTCTCCAGCTTGACATGATGTGTGCTACGATTCCAGTTTTTGGAAGACATTTTACGCGCCTATACAGAGAAACCAGGTTGGCATTCACGGTGAGTGATCCACACAACCCGAATAACTACCCTGTATATATTGTTGATCAAGATTTAGGTAATTGTATTTTATCCATTGATGATGATATTGATGTATGTATAGATGAAAGTTGTACAGAAGAGAAAACAGAAAAAAGAAAAAATTAAAAGGAATGTATATAGCACTGGTATGTGGAAAATGTTTTTTGACGGCGCTTCATCCTACTTTGGAGCTGGAGATGGGGCACTTCTTGTGGCTCCTGATAATCAATTTGTAATCCCCTTTTCCTATAGGCTACAATGGAATGTGGACCACACTAATAATGTATGCAAGTATGAAGCCTTAGTGTCAGGGTTAGAAGCCGCTAGGAGAATGAAAATAAAAAATCTTGAATTCTTTGGTGATGCTGAGCTAATCGTAAAACAGGTAAACCAACAGTATCAAGCCAAACATCCTAGGTTGAGGTCTTACAGGAATTGTGTCTGGGATCTGATCGAAAATTTCTTCTCCTCTGTAAAGGTTCACTACATTCCAAGAACCGAAAACCAACAGGTTGATGCGTTAGCCAAAGCAGCCTCAACATTCACACCTCCCACTGCTTTTAAACTAAAGTACCATATACAAATGAGACACAGGCCTTCCATACCAAACAACATACAACATTGGAAAGTTTTTGAGGACGATGAACAACTTCACAAATTTTTAGAATCAATAGATGAGTTTTCCGAAACGCATGCCGACCAAGAAGACCAAAATGATCTTATTTGGATCATGCAGGAAGGGGAGGACCCCGAGGAATTCCACGATAAAATCACTAACCACCGAATGCTTTTTCTAAAAAACAACCAGATCCCCAAGGGCCCGATTCCTTTGGAAAGGTTATTTAGTCAAGATGGCATCCCTTTAAGATCCACTTTACAACCTCAGCCGGAGGAGGTTGAGGACTGCAATATAGGTATAAAAGAAAATCCTTGGCTGGTGAAGCTATCCAAGTATTTGTCCCCAGAAATCAAAAGTAGGTATGCAGAATTGCTCAGACAATACAAGGACGTTTTCACTTGGTCCTATGACGAATTGCAAACTTATGACACTACTGTAATAGAACACAAAATTCCTTTGAAACTTGGTGTCAAGCCTTTTAAGAAAAAACTCAGACAGATAAACCCTATGTTACTACCAGTGATAGAAAAAGAAGTTAAAAAACTCTTGGACGCCAAAATCATTGCCCCACTAAGATATTCCAAGTTGGTAGCTAATTTAGTTCCAGTAAGAAAAAAAAAACGGCGAAATCATACTGTGTGTTGATTTTAGGAACCTAAACTGATCATCACTCAAGGATAATTATCCATTGCCTAAGATGGACCATGTTTTAGAGAAAGTAGTTGGAGCTAACAGAAAGTCAATGATTGATGGTTTTTTAGGTTACAATAAGATTGCAGTACACCAAGATGATAAGGAAAAAACTTCTTTCACTACCCCTTGGGGCACCTTCATGTACGATAAAATGCCTTTCGGTTTGATGAATGCAGGGGCAACCTTCCAGCGATCCATGGACATCGCCTTCGTGGGAGAGATAGATAAGTTTGTTGTTATCTATCTTGATGATCTGACTATTTTTTCCAAATCTGATGCAGAACATCTAGTGCACCTGAAGCAAACTTTCGAGAAATGTCGTAAATTTGGCTTGACCCTTAATCCCAAAAAATCTCATTTCACTATGCGAGAAGATATGTTAAAAAAGAACAGTGAGATGAAGTGGACAAGTGAAGACAAAGCATATTTTCAATGAATCAAGAAAGTTATCATCAAAGCGCCATTCTTGGCAAGTCCTGATTACACAAAAGAGTTTTTGATTTTTTCCTTCGCTTCCGAACACACTATCGCAGTTGTATTGTTACAGAAAAATGAAGAAGGCTTTGAACAACCTATTGTTTTTTTCAGTAAAAGTCTGAGAGATGCTGAGTTGAAATATAATATACTAGAAAAACAAGCTTACACAATGGTTAAGGCTCTCAAGGCTTTCAGAACGTATGTATTACACTTGAATATCATAGCCTATGTTCCTACAAGCTTTGTTAAAGACATACTGGTTCAGCCGGATAGTGATGGAAGAAGAGGCAGATGGCTAGCTAAGATTCAGGAGTTCGATCTGGAAGTCAAACCAACAAAACTCATTAAAGGCCAAGGTCTGGCTAAATTGCTAGTCGAATCAAACTTGCAGGCACTCAGAATAAATCAGCTGCAAGAAGACGAGGGTTTCCTAGAGATAAATGAACTCGATTTCGCTACACCTACAGTTGAGATTCAAGACAGGTTTTCTATTTCAGTCTGGTACCGTGATATTTTTTTTTACCTCTTGACTCTTCAATGTCCCAGTGAACTAACCCCATATAAAGCTAGGACACTGAAGCTACATGCTACAAAATATTGTATTATAGACGAAAAATTATATTGGAAAGATCCCCTAGGTTTCTTGTTGAGTTGTCTAGTCGAGACCGAAACTGAAAAGGTTATAAATGAGTTCCATGAGGGAGTGTGTGGAGGACACCATGCTTGGCGAGCTACAGCTTATAAAATCTTAAGAGCTAGATATTACTGGCCCAAACTATTCACAGAAGTAAACACCAAAGTCCAAACTTGTACTCCATGTCAGTTGTTTACAGGTAAACAGAAAGTCTCAGCTTTGCCTCTAGTTCCAGTTAAAACCGAAGCTCCTTTTCAGCAATGGGGCCTTGATTTCATCGAAGAAATTCATCCACATTCCAGTGCTCAACACAAGTGGATTCTAACTGCAATGGACTATTTTACTAAGTGGGTGTAAGTTATTCCCATGAGAAACGCCACTGACTCGGTAGTAATCCATTTTCTAGAAGAAAATCATTTATCCAGATTCGGCTATCCCCGAAAGATAGTCGTCGATAATGCGCAAGAATTTAAATCAATGGCTATGATAAGATTTTTCCAAAAATTTAACATCATATTAGGACACTCCACAGCTTATTATCCACAAGGTAATGGTTTAGCTGAGTCATCCAATAAAAGTCTGATAACCGTGATCAAAAAGGTCTTGACTGAGAACAAGAAAGTGTGGCATACCCATCTAAAATATGCTTTATGGGCCAACAGAATAAGTACCAAAAGATTAATCGGGATTTCCCCTTTCCAGATGGTATATGGCACTGATGTCGTTTTGCCAATAAATCTTGTGCTGCCAGTAATTATCATTGTATATACCGGTTTGTTTTCATGCTTCTTGTAAATAAATAATATATATATATATATATATATATATATATATATATATTCAAACATGTATATAAAATAAAATAAACAAAAGCTTCTTTCATGTCATTTCTTAAGGACTGTAATACTATGTTATTCATAGGAAAAGTTTATCGCGAGACAGCAGACTTGAGGTACTAAAAGTCCCAAAATGCGCGGCTACTCATGTTAAGCCTCTCACAATGAAAAAGGTAATGAACGAATAATATTTGCACTAGCAATATAAGAACTCGTAAAGGTATGAAATCCCAATTAATTTTTATTTTTTTTATTTTTATTTTTTATTTTTAAATCGGGATAAAAAACTCTGAAAAATACAATAAATAAATCATCGTTGTAAAAAAATAAAAAAATAAAATAAAAAATCTCCAAGAGAAGCCATATGTACAACAGCTTGCCTAAACCCCCTTTACCCTCCTCCTTGGCCACAGTAAAGCCTTTTCTCACAGGAACACAGACGTCTAATCAATGAAATTTCCTCAGAACGGAGGGGTCTCGCTTCGGTCATTGGAAACTCTCGAACATATTTCCAAGAAACAGAGAAGGTTGTGCTTTTCGTTCTTTGACTCTGGTTGGATCGTAAACATGTCTAGGTTAATCCTAACCTTATTAGTTATCCTAACAGGAATAACTAATCGGTTTTTCTCAAGGAAGTTCCCTAGACTAAAGGTCAAAAAGTTTTCGTTGAGAAGTCCTCTGAAACCCTTGATTTTTAAAAGCAGGTGAGAAGATTGACCCAGAGTGATTTAAATGAGTTTACAGACTTTGATCCTTTTTTTTAAACAGATATCTTCCTGAATGTATTTCATACTCATTGATTGCCCCCACTTCAAATCTAAAAAAAATAAAAAATTATACGGACAGATGGTGAAAGGAAATTCAATATTGATTGCCCCCATCTAGTTCAAAGAGATGAAGAAAGGAAATTCATACTTATTGATTGCCCTCATCTCAGCATTTAAATTCTTGCGAAAAATGAAGTGGTGAAAGGAAATTCAATGTGGGAAGTCAGATAACTTCATAGGGGTACTGAACAGGCTCGCTGGCAGTGAAACAATATCCTCATATCTGATAAAAGTTGTTATACGTGAGTTAAAAGATACTCTGGTAATTTCTCTTATTTTCAGTTGGATTCTATCATAGGTTTCTAAGATCTCCTTATCGAACGTAGCGTAAATACTTGCCTTGATGCAAACATAATCATGAAAAGCCCGATAAGATTGATTAATTGGGTTTTGATTATCTTACACAGTTTTGAGGTCAGCTTTGGGATAAGAAATCTTTTGAAAACCTGGCTCGGGACAGTCAGATTTTTTGTTTTTGTAGAGTTTTCAAGGTTGACGATGAGACCCTAATCTTGTTCAGTTTTTCTCCTTATTTGTCTTACAGAGCCAAATCTTCAACTCCATTACCCAATGAAGGCACTTGGTCTACATGTTCTTCTCGTCCCACAAGGAGACGAGATCCCTAGATGGAGCCTAATGTTGACACGAAGATTAATTTTTCCACCCTTCAAAAGTAAAGCTTCATCTTTTCCTAAGCCATGGAGCCGCCCTTATTCCAAAATAGAAAGGTGTCAGAATCACCCGTTCCTTTTGGATTTCGAAATTTAGATTCTTCTCGAGGTGTGACCTTCAACTCTCCTTTTTTCCCGGCGCCGAAATCCCAAAGCCATTTCAAAATATTAGGAAATATAAAGTAAAAAGGGGAAAGGAATGAACGTTACTTTTTCCGTTGTTTACCACAAAGCACTCTTTAATTCATAATTAATCAAATCCCTAAACTCAATTATCTCTCCCTCCGTTTTTTGAGTTTCGGTGTTCTCTCTGTTAAAACGTTTTCAAACTCCTCTCCTTCAAACTCCCGGTCCTCATTTTTCCGAAAAGTAAAAAATTAAAAATTAATTGTCCACTAATCATGATTAATTAAAAGTTGTTTTAATACGAATGATTGGTGCCTCGCTGATCCCATCGCAATTTCGCGATCTGGGGTTTACTTGTGACATATCCCCTATCACCAGGATCCCCAAAGTTCTGAAATGTGAAATCGTGTTTCACGCCTCGCTGATCCCATCGCAATTTCGTGATCCGGGGTTTACTTGTGACATATCCCATGTCGCCAGAATCCCCGAAGTTCTGAAATGCGAAATCGTGTTTTCTTCAAACAAACCCTAAGATTAAAAGATTAAATTGTTTGAAAAACACGATTAATGATGACTAAGCTGCTTTTTGCTTTTCGGGAACTAAGGAAGGCAATGATTTTCGGGTTTTCAGATTCGAAATCTCCAATATATGGTAGTATTAATAACGGGTAAATGCAAATATTTTTGACGTGAATTCGTATCTCTAAGCATATCTTTCAAATTAAAGCATTTATTTTTCATTGATGGTATCAGTACGCTCGCTACAGCACAAAGTTAGAGATTAATAAAGGTCTTGTGTGTCAAAATTCATTCTTAACCTTTACCCCTGTAGCGAGTCACATTTGCCCAGATTTATACACTTTTCTCTGTGTTAAGCTCCAATCTACCCAAGTAAATTAGAGTGCAAATGATTGTCAATCCGGTGTTTGTAAAACTTAGAGGCACGTCCAAAGTATATGGATTTAGAGATAGTTTTTATCTTAAATGGAGATAAACCAAAAACCTATTCTAAGGCTGAATATGAAAGAGATGCTAAGCTTCTATTCAGAAGTCATCTTCATAGATCTCATAACAGTAATCAGCACTTGTTTTTCTAAAGAGTAAAAACAGTTAGAATTCAAGAGAAAGTTTTAAGACCTATCAAATGTTAGAAGAACAAAACTCTTATTCAAGAGATGCATTCATTGTCTTCTTTCATTCATTCATTGACAACTATCATCAAATCAAATCAAAGTACTGAAAACATAAATAACTCAAAAAGCATTTAAAATTATCTCAATGCTTGAAGTCAAACTACACATTGAATTCTCATTCAAGAAATCATTCACGATATGAGTAAGGCTTGAAAACATTAAGCATGTAATTGAGCTATGAAATTCATCTACCTACAGCAAGATAAAACTCATCTACAACAGGATCTGATCTAAAACATGTACTTGAAAAAGAACACAAGGAAAGAGTGTACTAGTTGGCAATGGGGGCCCTCCAATGCTTCCCTGGTACACTTGAGTTGACTCAGTTAAGAAAGAACTCCAGCAACATTCAAATCATCATAAGCATTCACATGAACAAAACATAGAGCTGATCTTCAAGAGTGCAAATTCTCAAGTTTCTTCATTCATATCAAGATTGTCTTACTAGTTTAAGCTTAAGAGTATTTATACAAGAGTCTTAAAACCAAAAATGCTAAAATGTCTCATAAATATCATGATTAGATCCATAATATCCTAGGAGGGTCGAATGCCTCCTTTAGATCCACAATATATGGTCAAAATCCCACGAAATGCAAAACTGTCCAAGATTTAAGGCTGAAATAGGGCATTTTCTGCTGAAGTGGCCCTGTTTGACCAGCGTTAACCGAACATCTGGAAGGCTCAGATTTCGAATCTGGTAGCTCATTCTCCATCCATGTACATCAGGGAACACGAGCCAAGTGTTATATTTCACCCAGGTGTCATGCAAGTATACAAACGACGGAGCTTTTACGGGATTTGGTCAAATCCTGTAATTTCTGATAAATTTTCAATTTTAATGCTAAAATTTAGAAAACTCAATTCTTAAGCTAAAGAATGACAAATATAGCTTGCATAGGCTGTTTCATGGAAAATGTGGAATGAAATGAAGGCAAAATGGATAGATAAAGAGGCAAAAGTATGGTTTATAGAGCAAAATGGAAGCACAAAAATGGACTCAACACTCTGTAAACAGGTTTTTGGTCTAGTGTAACTACCATGGCGCCCAAGAAGGCCACCAAGAAAAATGAGGAAGTTGCAGAGGTCTCGAGCCTAGACGGATATGTTGTATCTGATACAATACCGCATGCCATCAATTCCATAAAATCTTGGAGGCAGATTTTCGAAACTCTCGATTATGAGATTAAGAACTTCCTCCATGATGACGACAACAAACTCTGGGATATAGCGGAGTCTGAACTTCACAAGGTGGCTATGCGACCAAAACTCTTGAATTACAACGACATGATCATTTGGGCTTTAGAGCGAGCGGACGTGCAAACAAGGAGCATTCTAGACAGTCGAGGGGTCGTCATCGGCTCCTTCAGACCAGAACATATACAAGTAATGTATAAATCGTCTTCCTATCCCAAATACATCTATAATAAAGATTTTGTTGGTGAGTTTCAGAGGAAAGAATGTTTTGAGTCAGACCAAACGTATCCTGACATAATAAAGGACTGGTGGAGAAACAA
Source organism: Picea engelmannii (assembly GCA_009831015.1). Classification (NCBI taxonomy): domain Eukaryota; kingdom Viridiplantae; phylum Streptophyta; class Pinopsida; order Pinales; family Pinaceae; genus Picea; species Picea engelmannii. The sequence goes on along the minus strand of ML798214.1, from coordinate 279,735 downwards.
AGCAAAATTCAGGGCCGAAACACATGGTGTTTACGCCATGGCATCCTTAAACGAGTATATGGTTTATGTGGCGATGATGTTATGTAGGATTTTTGGTAAAGAAAGTCCTACCCACTTCCCAGTGGAATGGGTACCTCTTTTGCATGAGGCCGCAGAAGGATACAACTTCAATTGGGATAAGATTTTATCTGATAACATAGCTAGGGAGGTTATGGAGTACCAAATTGCAAGATCAAAAGGCCAAACAGCGGCCTTTTATATGTCCGCCTACATCATGGATGTTATATGCTTCTCAACTCCTTTCCCTCTGATGAATTGGAGTTGGAATCTGACCAACCCAGAGCCTATTAATGAATATCATTCTAAACTTTGGGAAGATAACGCCAAAGATTCATTCTATGAGATTTTTCATTTCGTGGTAATACCACTACACCAGATGCTATATGACTGTTCACACCCCCCCCATTTCAGAGTTGGTCATAGGGAGCCTTCGGGCAATTGTTGACTGGTTTATAGAGGAGAATTTCTTCTACATCAAAGTTTTCGGATGTTCGATTCCTCCACATGCGCTCCCAAAATTCCTCCCTGACATACTAGTGTGTAGGGAAGTAGCTTATCAAATAGTAATGGGTGGAATTAGAATAGAATTAAAGACAGCTCAAAAGAAATCTTTGCCTGTTTTTCCCATTCAGATTGGAAAATTTTCACTTATTAACTTGGGTCATTCCAAGGTTGAAGCGGCAGCATTGGAGGGGGTCAAATTGGTAGACCTCGAGCACAGGAAGCACGATCCTTACCAGTTAGTGGGGAAACACATGGCCCACTGCAATATGAAAGCATATGAACATGAGGAGTCCCCTTGGGATGACATGTTCAAAGGGACTAAGACTTATAAAGAGGTGTTAGAACAAGTACAGACACTGTCATCCGACCTACAAGCTAGTTTTCGGACCTTTCAGAAGCATAGACGGAGTCGTATGCCCAAAGTACTGCAAGGAGAAGCAATCACCCTCCCCTAGGAGCAAGAAAATGTTCCCCTGGGCTTCGAATAGGAAGCACAAAAGAAGGTCAATCCCGAAAAAGTCCCACGGGATATGGAAAGGCCCCGACAAAACAAAGAGGC
>ML798214.1:211988-278577 GCA_009831015.1 Picea engelmannii | reverse complement strand
GAGACAGAAGCAAAAAGGAGGTCTGGGAGACCTCCCGAGTCCAGTAAGCTTACTCCCCCTTCATCACCTGGTGTTGATCTCAATATGCCTAAGGCAATAGGAGGGAAAGGATCTATAGAGATAGGAAGTGTCATAGCTTCCTTAACCCCCTTACAGTCCGCTTTTGGATTCCCACAGGCAAGAGCCCTATTTGTTGATGACCTCACCTCTATCTCCATAGATGAAATCCCTCCTTCTGATTATTTTTTCAGTAGAAAAAGGAAGGTCGTCCTGAAACAAGAGATGTATATGAAGGAGGGGAGTATGGTAAAAAAGTATAAAGTCTTGATAGATGGACAGAATTTGGAGGAGGAGGATTTCGCTACAGAGATAGCAGGTTCCATGGGAGCCATGGCAACAAAAAAAAAATTTACCGCAGGAAACATGAGAACAAGGATAAAGAAGAGTAATAACATGATAGTGAAATTACAAGATCAGTTAAAGAATGTTGAGAAGAACATCAGAGAAGAGGTGAGTAAAAGCTTGGAGTAAACCAGGGTTGTCGAAAGGCTAGAAATTCAATCACTCAAATCAAGCCTGGATGAAATGGACCAGAAGATACAAGCAAGTCAGGTGCAGGTTGCTCAGAAAAAGGAGCATGCAGAATAGTTACAGGCTAGGTTAAATTTGATGGAAGGTCGGGTTATAGATATAGAGGATTTCCAGACCCTCTCGCTGGAAACACATACAAAGATAGAAGCCGAGCAGCAGGGACTGATCTCCAAAATAGGGGTCGTCTAGAATTACCTTCAAGAGGTAAGTGAATCTCTTGATAACATTATTTTACTAGAAAAGGAAGCTAAAGAAGCAAGGAATAATTTCCAGAAAGCGGTTGCATGTTCAGGGAATAAAGAGGCGACAAATAATATAAAGCTCTCTGTCACGGAACAAATAAAAGGAGACATCATGCTCAAGGTATGGGAAACAAATATGTCTGAGAGCAAGAAGAAAGTCAAAGAAATCAAAGATGATTGTGAAGGAATCTTCGATTCTTTGGATAAGCAAGCATTAGGGATTGAAAAAGATGACTGCTCCAAGTCACTGGGGTAGATAAACATTGAAAAGCAGCAGTTGGACTAGAAAGAAGGTTTGAAGAAGATTCAGACTGAAATTTTACAATTGAAAGAAATCGATGTCAACCTAATAAATAGATGGTTGGTACAGCCCAGTTTAAAATTGCAGGTGATCAAGTTTTCCGACCAAGGTTTTGAAGACCGGTTCCTAAAGGTACAAAGAAAGTTTTATCTGTTTGAGACTAAAGATCCTCCAACACCTCCTAGAAATTTTGTCCATTTTCTGGAGAAATGTATTGAATGCATAGCATCAAAGGAGGGAGAGACTTCGACTAAGAAATGAAGTATCATTTGGAAACTCATACTGTTGAAATGATAGATAAACAAAAGTTAATCGTGCAACGATTAAGGTTGCAGTTTTGTAACTACTTTTCTCCTAGGAAGTAGGAGATTGTTAACCATCAAGTATGGATGACCTTGTATAAATACATGGAACGAAGACTAAAAAAGGGTTTTTTGATCTCTCTGAAAAAGATTGTTGACGAAGTAATTTTGAAGAAACTCTAAATTAATAGAAATGCAGATTGAAGATTCCATATCTTGTCACTTCTGAGTTATGTGTTTCCATGTCATCTCATCTTTCTTACACATGTCTACTTGATGAATGCTTGACCACAATTTAGCGCAACCTCTACTGTGAAAATTATTATTTTTGTTATTTCAATCATTTACAGTTTTTCCTTTGTGTCTGTTATCAACAGATACAAGACCTATAGATGCTTAGATTTCAACATCATATGCTTCATTAATATTTTTATCATTTCATAATCTTCGGTTACAATGTGAGATTTTTCTAAAATTGATGCCTCATTTTGCTAATAGCTTTATGTTTTTCTCCATATCATGCATATTTATTTTCTTTAAACTTTAACTCAGATACAAGAAAAGGCCTACAATTTGATCCGACTATTTATTTGTGTTTTAACATCATTCTCGTTACTTTGTGGGATAGACATTATCATTCTAAAAAGAAAACACATAATCGTATCCTCCTTTACTTTCGACCTTCATGACAGTACCAGTTGCAAGGCAGCCTAACATCGAGCCTGGTCTCTTGGATCAAACCAGCATTGCTCTAAATTTATTTAACACTATTTTACAAACACCAAATAACCGGGTTCACTTAGAACGTTCATGGGCAGCAGTTGAGAGAGATATCAGTATCCAGGAAAACTGAGAATTTCAACAGAGACAGTTGAGAAACCGACAATAGCCTTTACCTTTTTATCAGTCTTTTTTCTATTCTTAGCTCCCTCTATTTTTCAGATGCCTTGACAGTATACTTTAAATCTTTAAAGTATAAACTCAGGAACAACACTCCCCTTAGATGCATTCCATAAACTATCTGAAATGGACTCATACCTGTATTTCTATTTGGAGAATCATTATAAGCAAATTATGCTTGGGAAGGCAATTGATCCCATTGCTTTGGGTTCTCATACACCAAGCTTCTCAAGATGTTCCCTAAACTTTTGTTTACTACCTCTTTGTTTCCATCAGTCTGAGGGTGATATGTTGAACTAAAGTTAAGGTTTGTACCCAAATTCCTCCATAACTTCCTCCAAAAATGACCTACAAACTTGGTATCTCTATCAGAGACAATGCTTATAGGTAGTCCATGCAACCTTACTACTTCTGAGAAAAACAAATTTGCAATGTTAGTTGCAGCATTAGTCTTTTTACAAACAATAAAATGAGCCATTATTTTAAATCTATCTGCCACAACATGGATAGAATCATTTCCCTTCTGAGTTTTTTGGGAAACCCAAAACAAAGTTCATGTTTATAGAATCCCAAGGTCTATTTGGGATAGGTAAAGGTTGATACAATCTTGTGTTTTGAATCCTCCCCTTTGCATGCTGACAGATCTTGCACTTCTCCATAAATTTATTTACATCATTCTGCATTCCTTGACAATAATAAAAATTACTTACCTAAGCATATGTCTTGTCCTGACCAAAGTGTCCCGACAGACCTCCACTATGCTTTTCCTTTATCAAATTTTCCCTCATGCAACACTTAGGTATGCATAGCTTACTATTTTTGAACAACATACCTTTTTGCAGCATTTAGTCTAACCATTGATCTCTATTGTGGGCAACAAGGTTTTCACAAGCTGCATAAACTTCCTGAAAATAGGCATCCTCTTTATACATTTCTACCAATTCATCAAATCCTAAAGTGTTGACTCTAACTTCTTGTAAAATTAAATTTACTTTGCTCAAAGCATCAACAACTTTATTAGATTTTCCACTTATATGTTTGATCACAAAAGTGAAACCTTGCATAGATTCCTCCCATTTAGCATGTTTTTGGTTCAACTTGTGTTGACTACTTATAAACTTCAATGCATGATTATTTGTATATAAAATGAATTCTTTAGGCATTAAATAATGCCTCAACTTATTAAGTGCTTAGACAACTGCATAAAACTCTTTATCATATGAAGAATATTTATGTTTTGCCTCATTCAAATTTTCACAAAAGTATGCAATTAGTCTCTGCTCCTGATTCAATACAACCCCTACTGTTGTCCCACTAGCATCAGTTTCAATTTGGAACGTTTTATCAAAACTTGGTAAAGCCAAAACATGTTTTTCAATGATCTTTTTCTTCAATAATTTAAAACTCCTATCAGTTGCTTCAGTCCACTTAAATGGTTGTCTACTCTCTTTGATAGTCTCAATTATGGGTGCACAAATCTCACTGAAACTTCTAATAAATTTCTTGTAAAAACTTGCAAGACCATCAAAGCTTCTTACCTCATATACACTTCTTGGAGTTGGCTAATTAATAATTTCATGTACCTTTTCTGGATCCATCTTCAAGCCTTCTCTAGAGACTACAAATCCCAAATATATCAGCTCCTTCTTCATGAAACTACACTTCTTCAAATTTATCAACAACTTTTCCTTCTCGAATTTACTCAAAACAATCTTAAGATGTTTCAAATGCTCCTCTTTAGTCTGACTGTAAATCAGAATGTCATCAAGATAAAAAAAAATAACAAATTCCCCAATGTATTCTTTCAGTACTTCATTCATTAATCTCATGAATGTACCTAGTGCATTTGAGAGCCCAAAAGGCATCACCAACCACTCATACAAACCACTGCATTTTTTAAACGCAGTCTTCTGTTCATCCCCCTCTCTAATCCTTACATGATGATAGCCACTTTTTAAATCTATTTTTGAAAAGTACCTTGAACCAGATAAACAATCCATCAAATCATCAGTTCAGGGTAAGGGAAACCTATACCTAATAGTAATCTTTTTGATAGCCCTGGAATCAGTAAACATGTGCCATCCTCCATCCTTCTTTGGGCTAAGCACTATTGGTACTACACATGGACTCAAGCTTTCCTTCACGATTCCTTTATCCAACAATTCTTGCACTTGCGTCTTAATTTACTCATTTTCTTGAGGGGTTAATCTATAAGTTGCTTTGTTAGGAAAACTTGATCCAGGTATCATATCAATATGATGCATGATACTTCTCACATGTGGTAATGCATTAGGAATTCCATCTACTATAATATCAACAAACTCATCAATCATACCTTGAACTTCTTCAGGCAGATCATTTAAATTTGTAGGAGTAAGTATTACCTTTGGCTTACCAATTAGAGCAAAATTTAACTACTCGGCTTGCTTAACTCCTTGTAGTAGTTCTTTTCCACTCATCAATAGAATATGAGGTCCTGATTCACCTTTAATTGTCTCATCTTTCAAAGGAAACAACATATGTTTCTTCCCATATTTCTCTAAGGAGTAAGTATTCTTTCTACCATCATGAATGGATTTTGTATCATATTGCCAAGGTCTTCCCAATAGAACATGGCATACATCCATTGGCATTATATCACATAACACCACATATTTATAGTTACCAATTTCTATTTCCACCTTACATTGCTCATTCACCAAGAGTTGATTTCCTTTCTGCAACCAGGACACTATGTAGGGAGTGGGATGTGCCATCTTCAATCCCAACTTCTCTACCATCTCTGTGGAAACAAAATTATATGTACTCCCACTATCTATGACCACTTTTCAACACTTGCCTCTTGAATTACATACAGTCCTGAACAAGCTTTTCCTATGAACTAGCTCATTCACTTCCTTTTCTGCCTTAACCAAAACCCTTTTCAACATCAATGACTCTCATGTCTCAGGAGCTTCTGGTTCAACTGCTAAATTTGTTGGTTCTTCCCTTGCTTCTGCTACATTTACATTCCTTTGGTTTGTTTCTTTATTCTTAGGATAGTGCCAAGACATATGTCCTAATTCTCCACATGTATAACATCTTATTTCTCTTCCTTTGCCTCTTCCTCTGAAGCTAAATATTCTACCCCTGGAATCACCTCTTCTTGGTGATTGGCTACCTGAGATTTCTCCTTCACCTTTAGTAATATAGATTATTCCTCCATTATTAGATCCTCTGCCACGAGTTGTACCTATTCCTCTATTCCTTTGACTTTTCTTCCTTATAATCTTCTCCTCAGCTTTCAAAGTTACTTGATATGCATCCTCAACAACCCTATCTCATCTTGGATATCGTATCTGAGACCATTAATATATCTGACCACCTTCTCCATATCTTCCTCTATGTGTCCAACCCTGATATTCAACCTGTAGAATTCCTCTGTATACTCCTTAATTGTCATGCATTTCTATCTTAGGTTATGTAATTGCTTAAATAGGTTCAACTGGTAGTATTTGGGCATAAATTTACTTTTATTTTGCTCATCATCTTATCCCATTGATTAATCTTTGATTTGTCTTTATTTTGTTTGTGTATCTGCAATTCATCCCACCATATGGTTGCATATCCCTTTAGTCTGGTAGTTGCATACTTCACCTTCTTCATGTCTTCGACCTCTTCAAGGTCAAAATGTTTATCCATGGTGTTGATCTAGTCCATTAGATCATCCACATTCAGACTTCCATCATACACAAGGACTTCTACTTTTGGTATGCTACCAGCCTTTGCCAACATTTTGAATATTCTTTCATCTTGTGTCTCTTCTGCTTCTTCTTTAGAAGATTGAACCTCGACTTCATCACTGATATAACTAGCTTCAGGATTTCTTCTCTGGTTCATCTCCATGGCTTCCATTCTAATGTGCAGTCTCCTCAATTCCTCTAATACAACATCATTTTCTTCTACTCGACCTCTACCAAGAGGAACTCCACCTTCCCTCCTTGGTGGCATGGTTCACTTATCAAGAGAAATTGGTTTGCTTTGATACCAAATTGATGCAAGGTTGAAGTTAAACCTGCCAGATCCTTCTAAAATACTGACAGAATTCAAATCCAAACTCGCAAATCACCCACAAAACCTCGATCACAGTACGATTTTACATAGCATTAACAAGTGGGTTCCTTGCAGGTTCATCAACCGATCGTTCACAGATCAACGGTTCACGGAAATTGTGGAACCCCAATGTCCTCGCTCTTTATTAGAGACCTCAATCTCTGCAATCTAAAAAGTGCTCACCCGACTCTCTTCTAATCATGGTCGTTGATCATCCACCCCAACGAGATCAACGGTGTTGGTTGATTGTGGAACTTCAAACAACACGCTGGTTAATTTCACCTTCGCACTCCGCAATGATTCCCAACCATCGATCAAATTGAATGGTTGGAGTTTATTTGCTTCACTCCGATGGAACTTTGATAGATCTAAACGTTGACATTTCTCCTCCTCTAGAATCAACGGTCCAACTTGTTCATCTACGAGAGCTTCATGGGAACCCGATCTTACCAGGGTTCTTCCTGGATCTTTTATGATCTCTATTTGTAGTTGATCGAAGGGATTCCTCTAATCCTAAGCCTACAAAATATCTAAGGGATGCCTTCAGTATTCTTTGATTTCGTACAAATACAATTGATAATCACAGGTTAATGAATAATATGGTCACACAAAATTCAATGTTTAAAATACCAATCATTTTATTCATCTGCAGGCTCAGTTACAAATCTCATAGCTGAGTTGGCCCAACCAGGATAATCCTTCATTCCCCTCTGTTGTTCAATCCCAGCTACCCCCTCGCGGGCCCTCTCATTACAACACTCATCAAATTAATCTCTATCGAGCCTCAACTATTCTAACAAACTGATCACTCATAATCCCTACAATTTCTCTCATTGTTTATAATTGGAAAACAAACCAAACTTCCAAACCACTAAACTTCTCGATGCTTTCTAGAGATATTCAAGAGATTTATTACATTAAAAAATGAACAATTAGGGAACCAACTCCCTTATTAAAGGTTTTTGACCTTTTGAGTCAAAAGAGATCATTTGTTTCAAATGCTCCTGCATCAATCTAGTTTAGTTTATGTTTGTGCTTCATTTAACCAGTTCGAGGGCCACCTATGTTGTGCTTGTGCTCAAGTTTTATATTTTTTACACTTTATCTTACAAACTATAATTTTTATAGTTTGCCTCACAAAAGTATTGGTAATATGCATTTTCTATTATGAAATTATCAATTATGAATCAATAGTCACTCATATTTTCCTTCAAAACTTTAAAGATTAGCACCTTGGTATCTATTTGCAAATTTATCATTTTGATTATGTATCTTCCTCTATCTAGTCTTTATGTATCTCTAAGAGTGTGTATAACGACAACCCTTGTATCCTCAATTTCTAAAATTGCCTCCTTCGATACACACCTCCACAACTACTTTTGGAATCCAGGTGTGATGGCATTCTAAATTTACATAAGTCATTAAAATATACGTAAATATGTTTTATTTAAGAATGCCTTATCTTTAATTATTGATTCTCCAATTTATTGAAATATCAGAACAATCACTACAAGGAGAACACCTTTTTGCAGAGGTTTGCGGAGGTTTTTACATAACTTCCCCAAAAAACTTATCCCTTCTTTATTTATAATGGAGGCAGGTGGGCAGAGGTTTTTACCCAGGATTTAACATCGGTGCGCCTAAGTCGATTGACCGCATCGATGCGCCCTAAGTCAACTTAGGCGCATTGGTGCAGTCAGATGACTTAAAGCGGGTAGGCAGAGGTTTTAACACCGATGCGCCTAAGTTGACCATGTGCATCGGTTCTCCTAAGTCGACCATGTGCACTGGCTCTTAACAAATAAAGTGCATCGATAACCGTTATTAATACAAAATACTAAAATATAATTTTATATTTTATAAAAAAACAATATGCATCCCGGTGTTCCCCAATAACAAAGCACATTGGTGCGCATATAAAGAACACACCGGAACAAGTGTGCTCCTAAGGAAACCAACCGCATCAGTGCTCTTACAAAACATAATGCATCAGTGCTTAACAAATAAAGTGCATTGATAACCGCTATTAATATAAAATACGAAAATGCATCGTTGTGCTCCTTAATAAAAAAGCGCACAATGCTTCCCCAATAACAAAGCGCATCGATGCTCCCACAATAAAAAAGTGCATTGGTGTTCCCCCAATAACAAAGCACATCGGTGCTCCTAAGTCAATCATGTGCATATGTGCTCCTAAGTCGATTGTGCACACCAATGCTTAACAAATAAAGCACACTAATCACTACAACAAATCCCTGTGATTAGCTCCTTTTTTTGCTTCCACTGGTTGTTTTAATGTATTTTTCTCCTTTTTTTTCTAAATTTGGTAATGTTTATCAGGATGGCACTATTTTGGGCGATATTTGTGCCAAACAAACCAAGTTGGTGATAAATTAGGCGCTAATAGTGCCCAATTTAGCACTCGAGTTAGCGCCCTAGTTCGTGCCCTATTTAGCGCCAAGTTTAGATTCCAATTTAGCTTCCAGTTTAGCTTCTAGCTTAGATTCCTTTTTAGCTTCTAGTTTGGCTTCCAATTTAACTCCTAATGTGCCTAAATAGTTAATTTGTTGAGTTGTTGGGGGTTAAGTGCATAGGGGCTTTGGGGATTAGGGGATTTAGGGATTTGGGGTCTAGGGATTAAGGGTTAAGGGATTAGGGGTTACAGTTTAATGGATTAAGGATCAAGGAATAAGGGATTTGGGGCTTAGGGGTTAGGTAGTTTAATGGTTAATTTCTTAGGGATTATATATGGTCAAGGGCTTAATGACATCCATCGACCCTGCACATAATCATTGATATCGTCCACATCTCATTGTCATCATCTTTCATTGCTATATGTAGAATATTTGTCGAAACTCTCTTGAAATGTCATGGAACTTCTAATACACCCATCACAAATGTCTTCCATCGACCTCGCACAGTGAGTAGTGAATGGGGCCAACGTTGAAATTTCTTCAATATGTGCATGTATGCATAGAAATTTGACATGGTTAGACTAGACACATGCCTTGACAGTATGGGAGGGTTTCAAGACTCAAGGATCTATGATGTCCCCACATAATCTTTGAGATCATCCATGTTTGCATCAACATTCATAATGAACGTCTCATTTCATCATTCATCACTGCCATCTGTAGAATCTTTGTTGGATATATCTTGAAATGTCATGGAACTTCGAATTCACCCTTCACAAATGTCATGCATTGACTCTGCATAGTGAGTAGTGAATGGGGTCAACGTTGAAATTTCTTCAATATGTGCATGTATGTGTGGAAATTTTACATGGTTAAAATAGACACATGCCTTGATGGTATGGGAGGGTTTCAATACTCAAGGATGCATGTCTAATGTCCCCACATAGTCTTTGAGATCTTCCACATTTGCATCAATGTTCATCATGCATGTCTCATTGTCATAATTCATCATTCCATTCTATAGAATCGTTCTTGAAACTCTCTTAAATGTCATGGAACTTCCAATACACCCATCACAAATTTCTTCCACCGACCCCGCACAATGCGCAATGAATGGGGCCAACGTTCAATTTTTTTCAATTTGTTCATGTATGCGTTGAAATTTGACATGGTTGGACTAGGCAGTTGCCTTGATGGTATGGGAGGGTTTCAAGACTTTAAGGATGTCTGATGTCCCCACATAATCTTTGAGATCATCCATGTTTGCATCAACGTTCAATATAATGGATGTCTCATTGTCATCATCTATCGTTTCCATCTATAGAATCTTTATCGGAGCTCTCTTGAAACGTCATGGCACTTCCAATACACCCATCATAAATGTCATCCTGCACCAACCCCACACAATGGGTAGTGAATGGGGCCAATGTTGAAATTTCCTCAAATTGTGCCTGTAAGTGTTAAAAATTGACATGGTTAGACTAGACACATGCCTTGATAGTATGGGAGGGTTTCAAGACTCAAGGATGTCTGATGTCCTCGCATAATATTTGATATCATCCACGTTTGCATCAATGTTCATCACGACGTCTCATTTTCATCATTCGTCGTCCCATTCTATAGAATCATTGTTGAAACTCTCTTGAAATTTCATGGAACTTCCAATACACCCATGACAAATGTCTTCCACCGACCCCGCACAGTGAGCAGTGAATGGGGCCAACATTGAAATTTTTTCAATATGTGTTCGTTTGCATCGAAATTTGACATGGTTAGACTAGACAGTTGCCTTGACGGTATGAGAGGGCTTCAAGACTTAAGGATGTCTAATTTCCCCACATAATCTTTGATATTGTCCATGTTTGCATCAACGTTCAATATAATGGATGTCTCGTGGTCATCATTCTTCATTACCATCTATAGAATATTTTTCGAAACTCTCTTGAAATTTCATGGAAGTTCCAATACACCCATCACAAATTTCATCCTATATTGACCCCACACAGTGAGCAGTAAATGGGGCTAATGTTGAAATTTTTTCAAACTATGCATGTATGTGTCAAAATTTGACATGCTTAGACTAGACACATGCCTTGACGGTATGGGAGGGTTTCAAGACTCAAGGATGTCTGATATCACCACATAATTTTTTATATCGTCCATGTTTGCATCAATGTTCATCATGCATGTCTCATTGTCATCATTCATCATTTCCATCTATAGAATATTTGTTGAAACTCTCTTGAAATGTCATGGAACTTCCAATACACCCATCAGAAATGTCATCCACCAACCCCGCACAGTGAGCAGTGAATGGGGCCAACGTATAAATTTCTTCAAATGGTTGATGTATGCGTCGAAATTTGATGTATTTAGACTAGACACATGCCTTGACATTATGGGAGTGTTTCAAGACTCAAGGATGTATGGTGTCCCCACATAATCTTTGAGATCGTCCACGTTTGCATCAGAGTTCATCATGGACATATCATTGGCATCATTCATCATTTCCATTTGTAGAATCTTTGTCAGAACTCTCTTGAAATGTCATGGAACTTCCAATACACCCATCACAATTGTCATCCACCAACCCCACATAGTGAGCAATGAATGGGGCCAACTTTGAAATTTCTTCAAATTGTGCCTGTATCTGTCGAAATTTGATGTGGTTAGACTAGACACATGACTTGACAGTATGGGAGGGTTTCAAGACTCAAGGATTTTTTATGTCCCCACATAATCTTTGATATCATCCAGTACGTTTGCATCAATGTTCATCGTGGGCGTATCATTGTCATCATCTATCACTTCCATATGTAGAATCTTTGTTAGAACTCTCTTGAAATGTCATGGAACTTCTAATACACCCATAACAAATGTCTTCCACCGACCCCTCACAATGAGTAGTGAATGGGGCCAATGTTGAAATTTCTTCAATATATTCTTTTATGCATCAAAATTTTACATGGTTAGACTAGACACATGCCTTGACGGTATGGGAGGGTTTTAAGACTCAAGGATTTCTGATGTCCCCACATAATCTTTGAGATCCTCCATGTTTTCATCAACGTTCATAATGGATGTCTCATTTTAATCATTCGTCATTGCCATATGTATAATATTTTTCGGAACTCTCTTGAAATGTCATGGAACTTCAAATCCACCCATCAAAAATGTCATGCACCGACCCCGCATAGTGAGCAGTGAATGGGGCCAACGTTGAAATTTCTTCAATTTGTGCTTGTATGCATCGAAATTTGACATGCTTAGGCTAGAAACATGCCTTGACAGTATGGAAGGGTTTCAAGACTCAAGTATGTCTGATGTCCCCACATAATCTTCGAGATTGTTCACATTTTCATCAATGTTCATCATGCATGTCGATCTCATTGTCATCATTCATCATTCCCATCTATAGAATCTTTGTCGGAACTCTCTTGAAATGTCTTGGAACTTCCAACATGCCCATCACCAATTTCATCCACCAACCCCGCACAGTGAGCAGTGAATGGGGCCAATGTTGAACTTTCTTTAAAATGTGATTGTATGCGTTTAAATTTTACATGTTTATACTAGGAGCATGCCTTGACGACATGGAAGAGTTTTAAGACTCAGGGACATCATTATCTTCATCATCACCATCATCATTGTTTTCATTTCCATATTCATCATGACCCAATTTCTCCATCCATTCCAAAAAATATCAAACCCGACATACCCATCTTTACAGCGAAACCTGATGAAGATGCCAATTTCCATGTATTTTTCTTTTTCTTCTGGCATTCTTTGAGATGATTAAACCATGATTCTATTAATTTGAGACATCCCAAAAGAATTTTATAAGGTCCAACATGCAAGTGGTTTAATGGTTAATAGGTTAGGTATTTATCGGGTGAAGGGCTTAATGACATCCATCGACCCTACCCGGTTAGAAGTGAATGAGGCCAACATTGAAATTTCTCCAAATTGTGCATGTATGCGTCAAAATTTGGCATGGTTATAATAGGAACATGCCTTGAAGGTATGGGAGGGTTTCAATACTCAAATATGTCTGATGTCCCCACATAATATTCGATATCATCCATGTTTCAAGGGGTTAGGAGTTAGATGGTATAAAGGCTAAGGTCTTAGGCTTAGGCTTAGTGAAATATTTCAATTTGTTTTAAAATGTAAATTAATGAACAAACTTTGGATACTTTTAGCCTAATGGTATGGATTTACATTGTTTTACATATACGATATATGTAATTATATTTTTTTTAAATTGCCAATAAATGACCACTAACCATGCTAACTCTTATCCAAGTAATCCTAATTTGTTTTGCCAACAATTCATAGAAAATATTGAACACTTTAAGGATATTGCAATAGGTAATTTGTATCAACACAAAGTTTTGGGCCATAAGAATCAACATTTTAAAAACATGGATTACAAATAATTCTGAAATTTAGAAAGTCTTGGTCATTAACATTATTGTGTGCAACAATGTCATCTAGTGTATCATTGTCAATGTTCATATGTTCTTTCAAGTATTTAATATTATCATAATTCTCATCTTGACTTGCATCATCTTCATCATCTTTGAAATTTGACTGCAGACCATCTATATTGTTACCAGATGTATTTGGATTATCATTTTCTATACCATCCATATTGTTGTCTTCCATAACATCATCTTACTATGGATTGTTGTCTTCTTGTGCCTGAACATAACCATATTCAACATCATCATGGATATTAATTTCTTCTATGTTCTCTAATGCCTATCTCTCATTTTGTTTTCCATCATTGTTTTGCTCAATATCCACTAATGCATCGTCAAATACACGCATTAATCTTGGATCATAATGTATGACAAATATCCATTTCGAATCCAAAATATCTTCATAGAAAAATGCGTGCACATGAACGACATACATATATTATACATATCTTATAACAATTTGATTGATTAATAAACACATATATATTATCACAATAAACTATGAATTAATAGATTAATGCTCACTATCGCTTCTTATTTGAGTTAAAGAAATACATGCTCACAATGAATTGGTAGAACATAAGGCTCCTTATCCTCCAGTAGGAAACTCGAGGAATCTATAGAAAACAATCCACAATGGGTATCATGTCTTCGTGTCCTCTCAAATGTTTCATACCATCTACACTTAAAAATACAACATTTAAAAGAGTGGTAATCCAACTCAATAATTTCTTGGATTTTCCCAACATATTGTAGATTCCCTTCAATAATATTCTTATATTTTGATCTTGCTCGACTGAATTTCTTGAAATCAACCATGATGCCACAATCAAACGATTGTCTCTTTACATCTACACTTTCTACACGATAATGTCATCCATATGCCCACATTGCAGGATATTTCCTAACCTGTGAAAGACCATTTATTTCAATGAAAACAAATATAATGATGAATATTAAAAGAGTTAATAGTGTCAAAACTGTAAAGAAACAACATTTTGTAAAATTCCAACTGTACCTTTCTTTCACATCCTCTACACATGTTGATTTCATCTTATGTTATGTTTGAATCTATACCTACATCTTCTATTTGATTTTGAATTTGTTTAGTAACCCATTCTAGTGTGCAATCTTTTCCCTGTTTCCCAAGCAGATCACTAGGAAGTGAAGTATTCCTTGGGTTGGATCTCTTAAACTATCTCCTTGATTCTAACATTTCTTCTCTCTTTTTATCATACAAATCAATCCATCTGTTCATAAATTCCATGTGGTACAGAATGAACTTGTTGAGTATAGCACTTTTGTCTACACCTATTACATGTCAACATGTTTATTTTAAACTCCAAATGTTTTGTTGTTAATTTGACAAATAAGTTACAGAGAAAATTAATGATTGCAAGGAAAACAACCACAATGATCAAGAATTTACTTACTAATTTCTACTTGAACACCACTATATTGTGGTTTTTCTCCATCAATAATATTTGATGCTCGTTATTCATCCCAAAAGCGTGGCCCATCTTCAAAATCCTTACCAACCAATTCACATAGGAATAAAAATGCTTCATTCAATACAAACCTTTCAACCATACAACCCTCTAGATGTGCCTTTTTCTGAACATATCTTTTTAGAGTTTTCATATACATCTCAAATAAAAAAAACCCACCTCGTTGATACAACACCCGCCAATTCAATGTCATCGACTAGGTGTATAAGTAAATGGACTTGTAGGTCCATGAAAATTGTAGGGAGCTCCTTCTAAAATACAAATACAATTTATGCAATTTCCTTCTTCCATTTTGGTACTTCACATTCATGTATCTCCTCGGAGGTCACCCACCTAATATAAGAATAGTAAATTAGTATGAACCTTTAGTGAAAAATTAAAATGGAATATAATATCTCTATGTCTCTCACACATGAACATTCCATACCACATACCTTGTAAATGCTGACAATCGACTTATGGCATTCCTTAAGTCAACGGTAAGACATGACTCCCCCCTAATATCCAATGGCATGATATGCTATCAAACACATTTATCAAAGGTCATTAATAATTTTTCTCACACAACAGAATATCAAAATATATTTAGTACTTAATAAATGTTACCAGTAAAACTTAAATGATGATATACAATACCTTCATAAAATTATGAAAATCATGTGTTTTAAATCCTGTGATATGTCCACCAACTGTAAAATATTTATCCAATGATGACCCATAGCTAGTAGGTGTCCTTATTGAACGAATGAAATTTTTTAGTTGGTCTAGCTCTCTTTTTTTCAAAATCCATGGAGTTTTTGCACATGTTTCATTTTCCCTGTTTGGCCACAAATGTCTTCTATCAATTTTGGTATGCGAAAGAGTAATATCTCTCCTTGAAGACAAAGAGTCCTTCACTTTGCATGATATATGTCAAAATATAGAATCTGGGACATTTTTCAAGATGTGCATAGGATATAATAGGTGATATATTAATAGATCCTTCCAGTAAGGGAGCTCATAAAATATGGATTTCCTTTTCATTCCTTCTGGCATATTAACTACAACTTGTTCCGGTTCTTCAATTGAATCACCCAGGTCAAAAAAATCCTCCCAAGATTTCAATTCAGCATCTTAATACTTCTTAAGCCAATTACCTGGACCCATAATCATGGGAGGGCCTCTATTTTCAACTTTTCCATCAAATTGATTCTTCGAACAATTTTTAAACTTACAATCTGGTGCTGGGAAAACCTTGTTGTTTGCGTAAATACATTTATGTAGATATTTAGAATATCGCCCTTGAAATTGATTTTCACATCTTAGACATGCAAATATCCCCTTTGTTTGAAGCCCTGCAATTCAATAAGTAATGTTAATAGCATCAAAATAATAGTATAAAAGTGAGTATGAAAGTTGGGATGAAAATAAATTATGAGTGTGAATACATAAATATTTTATCTTACCAGAACAGACACCAAGTCCTAGGAAATCATGAATAGTCCAACGTAGCACATCATACAACATGAAGGACCTATTTGATGGAGGACGTGATATGTCATACATTCTTGTGCCTTTCCATAGCATTTGCATCTCATCAATAAAAGGTGAAATAAAACATCCATGTTTTTAACTTGATGTTTTCCTGGAACAATGAGAGTTAGCATAAGGTGCTCCTTTCTAACACTCATCCATCGGGAAATATTGTATACTATCAATCTAACTGGACAAACACTATAATTTGAGCTCAGGAAAGAGAATGAGCACACTCCATCAATTGCAAGACCAAACCTAATACCATGTGGTTCATATTTGAATTTACTTGGCCATTTTTCCTCTATGTGTTTCATTGTTATGGAGTCGGACGGAATTCACATGAATCCATATTTACTCATGTTCTTTGCATGTCAATCCATCAATTGTGCAAGTGACTTGCACCGAAACATTCGTTGAATTCTAGGTATAATTGGCATGTGACGTAAAACCTTCTTTGAAACTGTAGGACCTTGTACATATGTATGATATCTCTTCTCTTTGAATACAGAACATTCTACCTTGTTTTGATATCCATCTCTGTATAAAATGAAATCATTTTTACATGAATGAATTTGCTCGTATTCAATCCCAAACTCAACCAACAACTGACATGCTTCTCTGCAAGTTGATAACAACACATTCTCCTTGGGGAATATTTTAGTTTTTAGTGCCCTGTAAGATTTCCAAAAATTAAATCAATTGAATGCTTGACTTATGACGAACATGTTTGATATTCCAATCTATACTAGGATTGTTTATATACAATATATGGTTTATAACATCCCATTAAAGAAATATAATTGAATTTGATGAATGTTTATGAATTACGTACACCAATTGACAATGCAAAGTAAGAAATGCATTTCAACTCACTTCAGTAAGCTAGTGAATCCTTTGTCTAACCAACCAAATAGTGACTTGATTTCTAATAATATCAATGTGAATGCAAGTTTTGTGGTTCTACTTGCACTTGATCTGAACACGGGTGTCTTCACAACTTGCTTAACTGAGTATTTCATGTTGTTATCATCAAGATTATGTTGGTGGTAATTACCCCTGCTATCATTGTTATTGTCAACCATATGATCATTATCGTCATCATTGTTTCCATCCCTAAAGAAACTTGTAATCATTTCATTCAATCCTTCTCCATGCACAACATTTTCATTATCATCATCGTCATTAAAGATATGTGCCATGTCATCAATGTATGATAATCTCATCATCTCTTCACATTTATCAGCTGGTAGTTTCTCTTCAATGTTTCTCTTTTCTCCCTAGTATGGTTTAAAGGATGGTTTGGATCATCCCGTTCAAATCTTAATAACCCAGTTTGATCTTGGGTATTAGTAGGTGTATCATCAATATCTTCTACCTATCAACAAACACAAGCATTATTTAATGTTTGGCAACAATCGGATAAATCATAATTGTATCAATCTCAAAGAAATATAATTAAATATGTCTTAACCAATAAGAATATAGAATGTATGAACATATATACATCAATTAAATAACGGAACATTATTTTATAGACTACTTCTTTTATACAATAATTTAAAATAAAACACAATTTTAACAACATAGTTCATAAAATGTCAATCCACACTCATTGATTATTCTTTGGTTTTCTGACCTTACGAACATCCTTAGGGAGACATTGTTCTTCCCTTTTCTTTTGCGCATGAGTGTGTTTTAAGAAGGGGTAATTAATCAATAACTCATCCCGAATTGTAAGGTCCATAATAGCCTCAACCATTATCAATCTATCAACCTCTCTTTCCATATATCCATCTTTAACATTTATAACTTCAACAAATTGACAATTTGGTCGTACATCAGGGTCCCTTCCCTTACTACTATTTATAAAACCTACAATATTTTTGTGTGTTTATGCACATCCATATATATACATAAGATGACCTTTATTCATTTTTTTTCCACTTTCCAATTGGAGACGATGTGTATAAATATTCAAATTTAGACCATATGCTGACATGCTAGGCTTATATTTTGCTAGCCTTCTCCATTCACCATTGTAATATGACAGACCATAATATGGAATTAATCTCCTAGTGGTTTGTTGTGAATTGTTTCTATGTTTAGATTCCACATGGACATTTTGGACAATAAAGAGGCCTAGATTTGCTCAATGAATATTGGAGGGTCGTATCATGTATATGTATCCCAAAAATTGAAACACCTCATAAACTCTAGGTAGTTGTTGATCACTGGACCAAGCACAATATAGTCGACGATTAAATGTCTCTTTGTAAATTGATCTCAAACTCAAGGGTAAGTCATCATCTCCATCACAGTCATTCTCATAGGGTATGTAGTCCACCTTCCCCTTGTCTTTAAGGAAATTATGCATCTTTAAAGTGGTTCTTGTTCTGTTACTTGTTTTCATAAAATCCTCATCTTCGGAGTTGGTATATGTGAACATATTTTTGTTAGATGTATCAACTAATAAATGATCATCGCCCTCTAGGCTAGAAGTTGGTGCTCCAGGAAACTTTTAACCAATAACTTTACCCTACAAGTATTCCTTAAGAAAAAAATTAATTATTTAAATAATATAAAACAATGTTTAAAAGAAGTATACATATTATTTATATCAAAATGGAGAATTCCTTACCACAATTCCTATTGTATTTGAATCGATTGTAGGAGGCATACTACCCATTGGAAGCTCATCATCTATGTAATGTCTTTGCACAATCGCTCGTTTGAATTGTTTCTTTCCACGACATACAGAACATCCACAAACAACAATTTTCTCAAATCATTCATACCATGTACTATAGTCCAAACCAACCTTTTGTTCAGTGAAATATTTTGTCATGTCTGCAGGATCCAATGTCGTATCCTCTTCCACCTATTGTCGTCTACGTGATTTAACAGTTTTAGGTCCACTTCCACGTACATACCTCTTTCTTTTGCTAGTTGAGTGCTTAGGCTCTACATTTTCTCCAATCTCCATCTAAAATAATCAACAACATGCATTCATTTCTTACAAGATTGGATAATACACTATAAATTTTAACAATATTGTGAAAAAATATGGATGTATCAAAAAATGCCATCAGATCATTTTTTCCTAAGTTAAGTCAAAATTAGAGTACCTGGTGTCCCGCGTCATTTGTTGTGTCCTCATTTGATATGACATGATATATTTCCATGGCCTCATCTGGCTCCTATTATACACAACATAGACAATCATTTTTAGTACACCAATTATATCATTTCAACGAATATGCTTTCCAACATAAATCCTCACCTTAGTCACATATTTGACATATTGATATCATGTTTTCGAGTAGAAAAAAAAAACAATTTTACAACCCTAGGTATATACATCGAGCCAAAATTTCAACAAGTATCCAACATCCCTATCCCACATGGCCATCCTAATTTTCAAACTTTTCCCTTGATCATAGGATCACATTTAATCACCATCCTTGTGCATTTTCAACCAATAAGTTTGACCTCAAAGGCAACATGGAAAAAATGAATTTATCTCCTCTATGTTGTAGCATTTGTGAATTCAGAAAGACCTTCCTCCTTTGGTTGAGGTTTCTTTGTCTTCTTACCTTTATTGTATCTACATATTTCATCGTCATATCCTCTTCCACGCACTTTCCTCTCTGCGATTTAGTAGTTCTACATTGTCCATGTCGTCTTTCCATGGCCTCCTCTAGATCCTGTCGCACAACAATGACAATAATTTTTAGTACACCAATTAAATCCATTATCATCTAATAAGTTAAGGAAAATATGGCCACAAGTCAAAATTAGCTTGGGATCAAACACCACATTATGTAGTTGGGACCTTCAAACATTCTTGTTTGTGTAAAATTCTATACATCCTACTTAGTTGGGTTGGAATAAGTATGTCCCAATTTACTCTTTGTATTATTGAAACAATTCCCCGTACTCAAAAGCATGTGGTAGAGTTGTAAAACTCAAGGTATTAAGATATGTAGGATTCATGACTTATTTTGGCTTAGGATATTTGGCCATGGCTACTATTTTTTATTTTTATTTCCAGGGAGATATTAAAATCAAGTTTTCATCCACCCATATCAAACAAGATTCCAGACATTAGCTTTGTTATTTTTCCAAATAAACATTGAAAATTGGAAACCATAATTCAAATTGGAGTTATATATCAAATTTGTGTAAATCCTTCTAAAAAGGTTGAACAAACCTCATGACTATAATTCTCATGGTTATAATTTTTTTGACAATCTTGTATATGTAATTATACAAAAAATAGGCCTCAATTCATCAAATGAAGAGAGGCCAATTGATTTTGGATTCAAGGCTATAAAGTAGCATTGAAAGAAGCAAGCATCTTCCTAGTCCTCCTAGATTCATCAACAAATATTAAAACATCCTCTTCAATAACCTCAGAAAAACCAAGGAAGAATTCCATGGGCCACCCATGAAGCCCTTGAATTTTGTCCTTTTGAAAAATGTGGATTACAAATTTCATTTCCTCTTTATAAACCTCCTCCAATAATCTCTCGTTGTCTACCTCATTTACAAAAATAAGAAAAAGGTAGTCATTCTAACCACTTCAACTATTGAAACCCTACCTTTAACCTTTTAAATATCATTAAAACTATCAATTACCAACTATTGCAATATCCTCAGAACTAGATGCCACTAATCCATCATTCCTATCAATTTTCCATATGGCATTAACATTTTTCCAATGAAGTGCACACTCATGGAAAAAAATCGTATTTTCATATTCTAACTCTAACTATAGTGTTCTACTTTTTAACCTCCATGCTACTTCCTTATTTGTCAATATAGTTTTTTTCCTTTTCTCTAAACGATTAACCCGCAACTTGTACTCACTAAGATATCCAACCATTTCTTGAAAATATAATCCATTCAACTCTAACTCAATAGCAACAATTTCCTTCTCTAATTCTTTTGTCTTGTGCCCAATGAAGAGCATCGTGTTTAATTATCTTCATTTTTTTCTCAAATTAAATAGTAGGTGGCACACTTCAGGATCCATAAAAAGGCACCCACTTATCCTTAACCAATCATGTAAATTTTTCTTCCAACAACTAGAAAGAATTAATCTTGAATGGGATTAGGGGTTTTCTCCCTAAAGAAGGCATTTCTAGAAAAATAGGAGAGTGATTTTACTCTCCCCCAAATTTAACCCACTACCTAACCCTTATCTAGTCATTAATCATATCTTATGAAAAAATGAACCCATCCAACCTCATTGCAATTCGTTTCTCCCCCACCCTCTTATTTCTCTAGGTTGTCCTTAACTCGATGGGCTCGATATCAAATAGGCCTACCTCATTCAATTTCCTAAAAATAAATCGGATAAAGGGTCTATACTAGAGAAAATATTGAAGTCGAACTCCCACTATGAGAAAAAAGGAAAAAATATGTATTTACCTGGACAAAATCTAGAGACAACGCATTTTGCATCACTACACGTTGTATGGGCCTATGTAGGTTCCTGATCATGTAGCTTTTGTTTGTTTTTTAATCTAAACTTGTAAACTCTTTTCTTTCATTGGCTAGGAAAATATTACAACATAAGCTCAAAACAAGAAGGATGTTGCAAAAAGGGAGCCTTGAGATAGAAAATAAGTTGTTGTCGCGGTTTTTCTCAACAAATCCAATGAAGAGGAATATGGTGGTTTGGTTGATGCAATGGTTTGAGTAATTATGATGCTAGTGAAAGAGATTCAAGCCTTTATTTTACAAGGAAAACATAAAGTGAATTGAAGCAATTGTTGTTGAGAAAAATGCAGATGCAATGATACTAATTAAGTATCTAGTGCAAAGGAGTGGTTTCTAGGAAGACGAATGGCCTATTTAAGGTCAATTCTATGATTTGGGAAGAGGAATTGGATGTGTTTCGGCTAATAATTATGCAAGGAAAATATAAGAATTTTAGTTGTTAAGACATTTTGTTATTATTATTGGAAAATCAAGTTAGTCATGGTTATTGCAATTTATTTTGTTAAGATACTCTGACAAGTGAAAGACTTTGTAATCCTAGATTAATATTATTGACAAGTATGGGTCTAGTTTTAAAATAGAAAGGGGTATAAAATGCAATAGATCAAGTTTATGGTCAAGTTTTGTTAAAATAGTCTATTTGTTGTATTTTAGGTCATTGTAAAAGATATGTCAAGACAAAATGTTTGAATCTTTTCCAATATTTCAATATTAAAATATTTGTTACTAGAGGCTCGATATTGACGGATTTTTCCATGGGAAGGAATCACCACACCCTATACCTCTCTCCTCTTCTCTTTGAATGTAAGGGAACTAGAGTGGGGTTTCACCTCTCATGGATGCATTTGGAGCTTGCATACCTCCTACCTTGAATGCCCTTCCTTCTCAACCAACCATGGAAGCACTTGGGCCTTCTTTTCCCCCTTTTCCTACCACCAAACTACCTTTGCTTGTAGTGATGACTATCCAACCCTCTGTGAATGCAACTGTAATCATTGATCCATGAGCTTATATGGTTTCCATGGACATCAAAGGTATTGCAGTTTCTCTCAAGGAGTTGACTCTACCTTTCCCCCTTACCAATGAGTCAAAACCCAATTTGGGTGGCCCTCATGTCTCTTTTAAAGAGATCTTAATCAAATCTAATGTGAAGGGTTTTGGTTTTGAATTGGGTGGGGTGGACTTAGCCTCTTATTCACATCCTTCTTCAACATTCTATGTGGAAAAGGTGGTTATCCTAGATATGGTTCTATATTATGAATGGGTGGAGCATGAGATTATCCATATCAAAAAGATTGGAGTGATATGTAGATTCAAGCATGATGGGGGCCCTTTCTTGTGAAAGTCATGGCTATCCATCTATCATCCAAAGGATTATTTGTTCTTCAATTTGATTGTATTGAGGATCGAATGGAAGAAGTAATGTAAGCCTTGTGGTTTATGTGAGGCATTGACTTATGCATGAAACCATAGCAACTTATTCCACACTTACACCAAAGCCTTGTCCCTGATTTGCTTCGGGTAACACTGCCAAAATTTCCCCTAGAATTCTAGAGCCCAAATCCACAGAAGCTATTAGAGACATATTGTTCAAGTATGTATGTAGTAGTAAGCCACCATGGCTAAAGCTTCCACTAATTTTGATCACCTCTATATTTTCATGGATATAAGCCAAGGTGTTCCAAATCAAATCGTCTTGTGGTATGGAAACAATAGCTTGATATAGTTTTTAAATTATAAGCATATTGCAATTGGGTGTAGGATCCACTTTTAGCATGGGCACCTAGTGGCTTCATGCCCAAAAGAAAAGGGCCTCAAGTGGACTAATGAGAATCAACAGTCTCTATCTTGGTTGAAGAACTCGGAGAGAACACTAAACAAGGTGGAGCCTTCCAAGCCCTTTGTGGATATCCCCATTGTAACTACAAATGCTTTCAAATATCATATATTCGATCCTTCAAAGTACTTTCTAGGAAGATGAATGGCCTATTTAAGGTCAATTGTATGATTTGGGAAGAGGAAATGGATGTGTTTTGGCTAATAATTATGCAAGGAAAATATAAGAATTTTGGTTGCTAAGACATTTTGTAATTATTATTGGAAATTCAAATTAGTCATGGTTATTACAATTTATTTTGTTAATATTCTCTGACAAGTGAAAGACTTTGTAATCCTAGACTAATATTATTGACAAGTATGGGTCTAGTTTTAAAATAGAAAGGGGTATAAAATGCAAGAGATTGGGTTTATGGTCAAGTTTTGTTAAAATAGTCTATTTGTTTTATTTTAGGTCATTGAAAAAGATATGTCAAGAAAAAATGTGTCAATCTTTGCCAATATTTCAATATTTCAATATTTTTTACTAGAGCCTCGGTATTGAGGGTTTTTTCCATGGGCAGGAATCACCACACCCTATACCTATCTTCTCTCCTCTTTGAATCTAAGGGAACTAGTGTAGGGTTTCACCTCTCATGGATGCATCTGGATCTTGCATCCCTCCTACTGCAGATGTCCTTCCTTCTCAACCAACCATGGAAGCACTTGGGCCTTCTTTTCCCCCTTTGCCTACCACCAAACTACCTTTGCTTGTAGCGATGACTATCCAACCCTCAGAGGATGAAACTGTAATCGTTGATCCATGAGCTTATATAGTTTACATGGACATTGAAGGTATTGCACTTTCTCTCGAGGAGTTGACTCTACCTTTCCCCCTTACCAAGGAGTCCAAACCCAATTTGGGTGGCCCTCGTGTCTCTTTTAAAGAGACCTTCATCAAGTCTAATGTGAAGGGTTTTGGTTTTGAATTGGGTGGGGTGCCTTTAGCCTCTTATTCACCTTGTTATTCAACATTCTATGTGGAAAAGGTGGTTATCCTAGATATTGTTCTAGAAGATGAATGGGTGGAGCATGAGATTATCTATGTCAAACAGTTTGGAGTGATATGTAGATTCAATCATGATGGTGCCCCTTTCTTGTGAAATTCATGGCTATTCATCTTCCAATCAAATGATTCTTTGTTCTTCAATTTGATTGTATTGAGGATAGACTAGAAGAAGTAATGTAAGCCCCATGGTTTATATGAGGCATTGACTTATTCATGAAACCATAGCAATGTATTCCACACTTACACCAAAGCCTTGTCCCTGATTTGCTTCGGGTAACACTGCCAAAATTTCCCCTAGAATTCTAGAGCCCAAATCCACATAAGTTATTAGAGACATATTGTTCAAGTATGTATGTATTAGTGAAGCCACCATGGCTAAATATTCCACTAATTTTGATCACCTCTATATTTTCATGGATATAAGCTAAGGGATTCCAAATCAAATTGTTTTGTGGTATGGAAAAAATAGCTTGATATAGTTTTTAAATTATAAGCATATTGCATTTGGTTGTATGATCTACTTTCAGCATGGGCACCTAATGGCTTCATGCCCAAAAGAAAAGGGCCTCAAGTGGACTAATGGGAATCAACAGTCTCTATCTTGGTTGAAGAACTCGGAGAGAACACTCAACAATGTGGAGCCTTCCAAGAACTTTGTGTATATATCCATTGTAACTACAACTACTTTCAAATCTCATATATTTTAGCCTTCAAAGTACTTTCTAGCCTAGATTTGCCCCTCTAGGGCTAAGGGAAGGCCCTTAGATGAACAAAAATACACATGGGAAACATTGGTGGTGTCAAGACCTTCCTTTGGATTAGAGAAACATACTCATGACTATAATTCTTATGACCATGATGTTGTGACCAGTCTTCAAACTCTTGAAGAGAATGCTCAATTGATGATTATGAATGTCCCTAATGCCTCGGTCGAGGGAAAAGGTTAGATGCATGTGATGTGATAAATATCATGGGGTATTGGTAGTAGGATTGTTCTCAAAAATAAAATAAAATAATAGCAATTTATCCACAATCTATTTGTCTCGACTATGGTGGTGGATGACATGAACATACACTATTGTTAATGGTGGAGTGATTGTGGTCAAATGAGGTGGTTGGGTGGATACCCCAATGTTAATTGTGATTGCTTGGTTTCTTTGTTAGTGCATGTTGAGCCTGGTGTGTTTGGACTTGTTGGGTTTTTTTTCTTGGAGGCTTCGTCAATAGGGGACATAGTGGAGCAGTTCCTACTTGCAATTCTATCATTATTCATGGTGGAGTTAGTAGTTAATGCAAATCCATGATTTCTCATTTCATTTGGTCTTTTAGACTTGGTGGGTTACTATTCTTGTAGGGTTGTTTAATGGTGGACTAAGGATGGTTCATTCTCAAAAAAATATAAATACTATGAAATTGTGTGCATTCCATCGTTTAGGTGAAACTCTGGGAGTTGGTTGCGCCCCCTCTTGCACCCATCATAAATTATGTTTACGTGCTAAATCGACGCTAAATTCAACGAATAGGGCGCCAACTTTAGCACTGACTGATAGCTCAAACAAAAAAATAAAAATAAAACCTGCGGGCAGGGAATTAAAACTCATTTTCAAACGATTTATGTGACCAAAGCACGAATTGGGGGTTTCCTCAAGCGAACGGAGATAGGGTGTGACCAAAGAATGATTTGGGGGTTTCCTAGGGCGAACAAAGATAGGGTACGACCAGAGCAAGGTTTGGGGGTTTCCTAAGGGTGAACAAAGATTTATGGAGGTCGAACGAAGGTTCCATTTCCATTTCCACGATTTCCATTTCGAATGAGCTGCTACATCAAAGATCACCATAGATGGAAGTTTCATTTCCACAATTTTCAGGTAACAAAATTATCAAATTTCACAACTGTTAGATTTGGACTTCTTGATCTATAAATTTCCTCATGTGTTATGGTCTAATGTATTGCAAGACTAGCATAAAGCAAGCATGGGAGAGTTATCTTAAAACTATTATTAGACATGGACACCACAAATATAAAGCTGAGTTTGACATTTGGTTATCCTCGTTAGAAGAAGAAGAAGAAGAAAATAGGAAGAAGGGAGAAGAAATAAGCACCTTCGAAAATCATGACCAAATCAACTTGCCCAGATTGTGACAGAAGGGATTTTCCCTAGCTCGCTTAAAATTTCAAGCAGAGGGAAGGAAGCAGATTCTAGCCATAATGAGGTAAGTCATTGTCAATTTATAGATTTCTAAGTGCCTCAATTTTTTTAATTATTTTTCAGTTTTTAGTTTTTTATTGAAAATTTTAAAACAAAAAATTTATTTTATATATCTAAGGACATGAGACTGACCAGGAGAAAGAGGCCTTGACTTTGATATTGGGGATGGAGGACGTTAAAAAACTTGATGGTGTAGACTTGAAAATGCTTTCAAGATACATAGAAAAATGATCCGCTAACACCCCTAAAACATTGCAATCAAATCAACCATGTCAAAGGGAATCAATTGATTCACCAATCACTCATGGATCAAGCAGAAGATCAGGGAGGAAATCATTGAAAATAACCTCTAAGAATTTGGAACATAGAGCGGAGACCTCCAATGTCGAAGCCACTCCTGGGACCCAAACTTCTTCCACCGCGCCATGTTTTGGATCTTGCATTGGGAACTATGATACATGGATAGAATACGACATGGTTTCAAGTGAAATCCAAATGTCAGATGTTGGGAAGGTTTTTGTGAACAGATTGAAGGAATCATGCCTTCAATGGTTCAAAGACCATCTCCATTTTTCGTTCTCAAAGATACCAATGCACATATATAAATTTGTAATTCACAACATGGATTTTGAATTTGGCGTAGGTTGGTCAGTAAAAAAGGTGAAAAGAGAAATGTCTCAGAATTGCAAGAGATTCAGGTGCAACCAAACAAAGAAGATTAAGAAAATATTGCCCAAGAAAGGCTTGAAAAAAGGCCAATTGATCTCAGTTTAAAAGTATGGAAAGAAATTGTAAAATCATATAAGAAGTTGGATGCATAGAGGAAGTCTAGAGAGGAGAGTACCCAGGTATTTGAATTCGCTCATGATATTACATCAAATTTCTTAAACGATTTTTATATTTTATTTGTGCATAGTTAAATTGACTTAGTGTATGTTTCAGGACAAGGCCTCCAAATATAGGCTTGCAAAACTCCATGCCACGCATCACAGTGGCCATAAAGGTGTACAGGCCTTGATTTGCACCTTTGTAAGTATATTTATTTTGAGAAATGATATTTTTTTTATTTCCTATTAAAAAAGTAAATTATTACATATTTTTTAGTTTAACCGGTACATGTGCCATGTTTTGACAGGAGGACAAATATGGTCGACATCCTACACATTTTGAAAAATAAATGTTACAAAACAAAAAGTGGACCGACTTTGTAATATGGATGGAGAACGAGGTATCAATAGTACTGAAGGATCCCTTGCCTTGTTTTTTCCCTAGTTTTTTTCAATGGCTCCCCATTTGGGCATCCTTGCCCTTTATTTCCTTTGAATATTATGAACTTGTGGAATGCCTCTTACAATTTATGGAGTTTGAAAATACTAACCCTTGTTTTGTGGCTCTTGATAACAAACATAGTTTGTCTAGCAGGGCTTTGCCCCTTCCGTTTAATTTTTTTATATTTTCCTATTATTTGGATAAGTTGGATTCTCATCCAACATTCATAGGGCCTTCTCTCCCTTGTACCTTCTCTAACATAGGTGCATTTCACTAATATATGGGTGATAATTTCTTCATCCATCTTACAAAGGGAACACATGTTAGGCCCTTTCTTACTTCTCCTTTGCAAATGATCTTAAAGAATTACCTTGTCTTTCAACACCAGCCATATATAAACATGTGTCCTCAGAGGAGCTCTAATATTCCAAAGGGGCTTCCACCACCATGATTTTGTCTTGTTCTGCATTACATAACATAGTTTTGTACCCTAGCTTTGCATTCTAGTATCTTAGAATAGGATTCTTGGACCAAACCAAACTATATACCTCATCCCTAATCCTTACATGAATATAAGATAAATTTCAACATAACATTTCCATTGTGCTACATTCTCTCTTGCAAATCCCAAGAATTTTGATAATCTCTACCTTTGATGCCATATGTTTATTACACGTGATCCACCACACGATCTAGTGTATAAATGAAAATTCCCTACAAGTTTTAAATGAAGTCATCTAGCAACCAATAAGATTTCACATAGCCTACCCAAGGGTATACCCAATTCTTACACTTTCTCCATTACCCACTTTCCACACTAGCCAATTACATACCAAGGGAAAATGAAATTATTGAGGCAATAGCCTCTCTTGAGTCTTCTCAATAACATTGAAATAAATTAGGGACTTGAACATATCAATCTTCTTACTAGTGATTGTTTTATACAAATTTAGAATCTCCCTTAATTTAGAGGCTTCCCTCAAGGATCCATCATAGAACAAAAGGACATCATCAACAAACAAAAGATAAGTCAGAAACTAACTCCTACTAAACTTGATTCCTCTAATAGCCCATGTTCTTTTGTTTTTAACAAAAGAATTTGAAAGCAACGATTCCCAAAATTGAACCATATCTGCATGCTTGATGCTAAGCTTAACAAGCTCTAGAGGATGTGTTCTCAAACCTCTAAGTGGATAATTATGCTACATTTAGTGTGTATTTATTTCATTAAGCCTGAGAAGTTTGTTTTTTCTTGGTTTTTTATTCTAGGTAGCCTTCCTCTTGGATAGCACCTGAAGTATCTAGGGATTATGTAACCCAATTGTCCCCTCTATCACAACAATGAAATTGTCAAGCATATTTTTTGGCTCTATGTGTATGCCAAGCCACCTCAGCATGGGTCTCTAACATGTATTGTCAATCCCCCCTTGGGGACATTCACTAGAATTCTAATCTCTTTAGTGGCCAACTCCAGGGTGAACTTATCCACATCAAATCAATGTGATGGGATTCAAATGGAATCCAAACTAATGTGGATTGTCTCTCCAATGGAATTTTTCCAAACGCAACATTATTTATCATGACTTGGACAACATAATCCACACCTTCACTTGCCTTTACTTGCCATGTCTTGCCTTGCCTTTCCATGCCTTTCCATTTCTTTTCTTCACTTGCCATGTGTTTCCATTCCTTTCCTTTGCTTGACATGCCTTCCCTTCACTTGCCTTGCAACGCCATTGCTTACCTTCACTTGTCATTATTTGCCTTCACTTTCCATGTCATGCCATGCCTTCACTTGTCTTGCCATGCCTTTCCTTGCCATTCATTTTCATGCCATGACTTGTCATGCCATGGCCTTTCTTGTCATTCCATGCCTTCACTTGTCACGTCATGCCATGCCTTGACATGCCTTTACTTCCCATGCCTTTTCATGCCATGTCATGCCTTTCCACGCCTTCACTTGCCTTGCCATGCCTTGTCTTTCCTTGCCTTTTCATGCCTTGCCTTGCCTTGACTTCACTTGCCTTGCCATGCCTTTCATTACCATGCCATGCCTTGCCTTGCCTTATCATTCCTTGCCATGCCTTTCCTTTCCATGCCTTGTAATTCCTTGCCTTGCCATGCCTTGATAGTCCTTGCCTTCACTTTCCATGCCTTACCATTCCTTTCCTTCACTTGTCATGCCTTTCCATTCCTTGCCTTCACTTGCCATTCATTGCCTTCACTTGCCATGCCTTGCCATTCCTTACCTTCACTTGACATACCTTGCCTTTCCTTCACTTGCCTTGCCTTGCCTTGCCTTGCCTTCACTTGCCTTGTCTTACCTTGCCTTTCCTTGCCATGCCTTGCCTTCACTTGCCTTAGCTTGCCTTGCCTTGCCATGCCTTGCCATTCCTTACCTTCACTTGCCATACCTTGCCTTTCCTTCACTTGCCTTGCCTTGCCTTGCCTTGCCTTCACTTGCCTTTTCTTACCTTGCCTTTCCTTGCCATGCCTTGCCTTCACTTGCCTTATCTTGCCTTGCCTTGCCATGCCTTTCCTTCACTTGTCTTTCCATGCCTTTCCTTGTCATGCCATGCCTTCACTTTCTTTGCTAACATAGTTATATTTATTTATAATTATAGCTCAAAACTCAGTTATACTAAG
Organism: Picea engelmannii; assembly: GCA_009831015.1. NCBI lineage: Eukaryota > Viridiplantae > Streptophyta > Pinopsida > Pinales > Pinaceae > Picea > Picea engelmannii. The sequence goes on along the minus strand of ML798214.1, from coordinate 247,714 downwards.
CTACATAGTGGTGTGCCCTTCATCTCCTTTATAGAATAGGAATACTTAGGGTTACAATGTATCTAAATTCATGTAAAGGAGAGCTCCATCTGGCAAGGTCAAACCCTAACCCCGATCACCTTAAGTAGTGTACCTGCCTACATGGATAGATGTATGAGGAATGGTGCATGCCCAACTAGAGAAGATTGCAACATGTGAATTCATGCACCTCCTAGGGACCTATGCCCTCCTCCTAGAATATACAATCCACATGTAGTGAACCCTACTAGCCTAAGGATCTATCCCCTCATCTAAAAATAGAACATGCACTCACAAATAGAAGCAACAATGAATATAACTCAACTCCTAAGGATGGCACATGCATGCCTACAACATGCATGAGCATCTAACACAATCTATAAAACAAGAACACCTCTTAGAAGCTAAACTAGTGTGCCTAAAACCTGTCACAATTATGCACAAATCCCAAGGCAAATTGAATTTGTTAGGCACTATATAGATTTATGAAAAACTATTGGATTCGCCATTTTGTAGGATAATACTAATCGGGAAACCACAGAAAACTCTAAGAGTAACAAGGGAAGGAAGGGACCAAAACACAAGGGGTGACACAAGAGATGTTTCCAATAAAAATATTATATAGAAAATATAAAGAAATAAATACGTGAAAACAAGAACCAATGAAATGTTCCATCCTTCTTCCATCACAATCTTCATAGATCTAGAATGCATTCATTTTCAATAAGATCTCATTTTCTTTACTCAACACCTCTTCGTACATGTTCTTTTAATGCATTTGCAAACAAATTCTTTACATAGGAAATGAGACTTCTAGAGGTTAAACATAGGATTTGATACATTGAATAACTTCTCCAATGATTATAAATTAGTTATAATGTCAATTGCACATCCCAGTAGTTGTGGTTTGTCCAAGAAGCTTCCACACAACATGTATGGAATTGAGACATCCTGGGTCACATGCAAATTTATAAAACAAGAACACCTCCTAAAAGCTAAACTAGTCTTCCTAGTTGCGTAGTTGAGGAAGAAAACCAGAGAAGCAAGTGATGTGTTTTTCCCTTAAGGACTTTTCCAAATCCACTACAGAGTAAAGATCAAATGGGGGGCCAAAACTTGCTAGTTTGGAAGCTACAATAGTGGAACAGAGAAACCAATGACACATTTTTTCCTTTGGCAATTTGTTGGACCCCGCCACAAGTAAAAAATGAACTAGAGGAAAAAACACTCTCGTGAGGGAGCTATATCAGCAAAAATAGTGAGCTAGTTATGTGTTTTACCTTGGGGAAGTCTCTTGAAGCCTCAAACAAGCCAAAAAATGCTCAAGAGGTGAAAATACAATAGTAGAAAAGTAGCAAGAGTGGAGCAATGCCATGCCTTCACTTCCCATGCCTTACCTTTCCTTCACTTGACTTGCCTTGCCTTGTCTTGTCTTCACTTTCCTTGGCTTACCTTGCCTTGTCATGCCTTGCATTGTCTTGCCTTCACTTACCTTTCCATGCCTTGCCTTGCATACCTTGCCATGCCTTGCCTTCACTTGCCTTACCATACCTTGCCTTGCCATGCCATGCCATGCCTTCACTTTCCATACCTTGCTTTGAATTTCCATGCCTTCACTTATCATGCCATGCCATGATTTGCCATGCCTTCACTTGCCTTGCCTTGCCATGCCTTCACTTTCCATTCCATGTCTAGCCTAACAAGTTGTTAAATTTTCAAACATATGTAATAAGCATTGATAAAAACCCTAGTGTTGGAGATACTCGAACAAACAGTTTTCCAGTCAATGGAATGATAGTGTAGGGGGGCCACTAGCTGAAACTCGGTGCTCTAGATCCAATGCAACTAATGGTTCGTGCATCCGAGTCCTGGTTTGAGTTTTATGGCGAGTTGAAACTCACCTCCTCAAGCCATTCAGGGACATGTGGCCAATTTGGTCAGGGGGAATAAAATCCTAATCAAACATTATAACAAAGTTTTGTAAGCTCTTGTAATTCTGTTTGGCCAAGGCCCACGTGACTACACTAGCCAAAAATGCTCGACACAATGTTTTTGAAAATCGATCTCCTCTTCAGAAATTGCACTATTACTCATTGAGCAAAACCCTAGTGTTGTAGATACTCCAACAAATGGTTTTTTGGTCGACAGAATGATAGCGAAGGGGCCCCACTAGTTTAAACTCAGTGCTCTGGAACCAATGCAACTGACGGTTCATCCATCCGAGTCTTGGTTTGAGTTTTATCACGAGTCACAACTCGCCTCCTCAAGCCATTCAGGGACATGTGGTTAATTTGGTCTTGGGGCATAAAATCCAAACTGAGCAGCATAACGGAGTTATGTAAGCTCCCGCAAGTTTGTTTGGCTAAGGCCCACGTGACTACACTACCCAAAAATTCCTGACACCGTGTTCTTGAAAATAAACCTCCTCTTCAGAAATTACACTATGCCTCATTTAGAAAAACCCTAGTGTCGGAGATACTCCAACAAACGGTTTTCCAATTGATGAAATGATAGCAAAGAGGCCCCACTAATTGAAACTCGGTGCTTTGGATCCAATGAAACTAACGATTCGTCCATTCGAGTCTCGGTTTTAGTTTTATCGTGAGTTGAAACTCGCCTCCTCAAACCATTCAGGGACATGTGACCAATTTGGTCGAATCCACTAATAAAACTCTGATGAAAATCATGAAACATATTATTGGTGACAATACTCGTGAATGGCACTTACAACTAACACATGCCTTTTGGGTCGATTGGACAATGACCAAAACTAGTACTAGTGAGACATGTTCAATTAGTTTATGGACAAGAGGCATTTATACCTACTAAGTTGGAGATTACAACCTATTGATTAGCCTTCCATACTAAGTAATTGGACAATAGTCTAAGAAATCATAAATTTAAAGCATTAATAGCCTTAGAAGAGCAGTGAGAGTTTGCAACTCATAATCTAAAATAAGGACATGGTGTTGTAAAGAAATATCATGACAATAAGGCAAAAGCTAGGTTATTCAGAGTTGGTCAAGGAGTCTTGCTATGGGATTTTGTATACAAAGACAAGATTAAGAATACTAAATTCTAGAAGCTATCGTTAGGACCATTTACTATTGCAAAAAATCTAGGAAACAATGTTTTCTAGTTAAAGGACATCCAAGAGAGATTGTTTTCACATACTATGAATGGGTTTGTCCTAAAGCCCTATTGCTTTGTTGAACTAACCTAGTTGTAGGACCAACACTCACCAAGAAAATGTTAAAATAGAAGTGTGTGTGTGTGTGTGTGTTTGTAGCATAGACGTAAGACCAACACACACCAAAATAACAGTAAAACATAAGAATGTGTGTGTGCGTGTGTGTTGTTTTGCACATGCATTTTCATTTTTGTTTATAAATTTTTGGGATGCTTTCTGTTTTTCCTTTTATGTTTAGTTTGATAGGTCTGGTTTTGTTTTCATTTTCATGTTGGTCTAGATTATGCATGCATATTTACATTTTTAGCACCTTTTCCTTTTTTGAGTTTTCCAAGGTGCATTTATCGTGGTTTTAGCTTTGAATGGTTGCCTAAGAAGGTACTTGTATAATCAATAAGACCTCAGATAATGTTGCCTATTTTGCTTACACATGTTAGTCTATTAGTATATCTCTAGCATCGATTGTTAGTTTATGGCATGGTAGGTTTATATCATGAAATAGAGGCAAAAAAATTTATGGGTTCCTAATGCCCAGCTTAGGAAAGTTAAATGCTTGACAACCTTGTTAGGTCTCCCATCTCTTCTGCATAGTCCTTTTTCTTCACCCATTGTAGAACATTTTGCCTAATTCGGTCCATATACTCTTCTTTCCAAGGGTGGATACAAATTCTTATACTTGCCTCATTGTTACTATTTATGTCATTTGAGTTATTTGTTACAATATGTTTACATGCCCAAACAACCTATATCATGCCCAATTCGAAGATGTTGCAAATGAACTATTACACGAAGTAGTATCTTAAGTGGTGTCACCAGTGTTGACCTTGAAAAGGGATAACAAAAGCATGATTACAAAGTGTTACAAGGAATATACCAACTGCAAAATTTAATAGCCACCCGGCTCTAATAAAAACCAATTTCACCCTATTTAATGATCAATAACTCAAATTCCTTACTAAGCTCTATAAGGTATCCTCCCAGTGTGAATTAAAGTCAAACTAATGAATATGCTATAATTTACTAATTCATGGTTTGTTTGATATGTTGGTGATCTGTGATCATTTCATGGTTGAAGTTAGCATGATGTCGAAGACTAATGTTCATGTTTGACACATGGTCCTATGACTTATGATGGCTTATGACATTGAAATGATGTGTGGGATAAGGGTGTTCACAATCAATCATTAGTTGTGATGTTTAACATTGATATGATGACATATGTGCCTATGTAGCTTAACCACTCATGTCAATTTTAACAAGGTTATTTTGAAAATGCATGGATATGCTTATGACTTTTGCATGGCTTCGATGCTCTAGTTTTAGTGATTTTGGTTTATCACACCTATAATAATGTGAAACATGGATAGAAAGATAATAAGTATCCCAACTCTCAATGTAAGTTCTTATTCCTAAGGTGCAATGCCAAGGAAAATTATAAGTATTGGCCACCACTACAAGACATTCATAAAAAGTTGGGTTACAAGTAAAGGCTCCACCATTCTCCTAGGGTAATGGGCTTGGCAAAGTCAATGTCATGTGGTTAAAAATGAAATATATTGACAAGCATCTATTATGATGGTTTTTGGGTATTAATTCACATTGACAAATTATAGTAATTCTTGTTATCCAATGATGGAGATTGGAGAGATAAACCCTTGTAATTTACCTCAGTTCATACTCCAACTCATGGTTATGCTACATGTTTTCTGGGAGGGGAGGAATATTAGTCTTGAGTTCACACTCCTCCTACTTGTAACCAAATCCATCCTATGAGTTATGTGCATGAGAAGGTAGAATGTTATTGAGAACTCAGAATATATGTTTTTCCTTGGCTCCTCAATTTGAAAAGATTAATAAGAGCCAAATTTGATCACTTATCTTGATCCATCATTCCTGGTAGTTGCTAGTGAAAGTTGTTTGATATGGGCATAGTTTTGTGGCACGGTCTGGAGAGAAAAACAACTATGAATACCACTCAGCCATTAAGTTCAAAGAGTGTTGGAAAATTGATAACCTACAACTCATAAAACAATCATTAGTTTCCTTCATTTTGTGTGTGTGATGCTTGAGAAATGGTATAGATTGGGGTTTGATGAGCATGATTTTAAACCTTGACAAGTTTCTTCATTCATCATGATCCAATTCGAGAGGTGAAAATACAATAGCAGAAAAGTAGCAAGAGTGAAGAAATGCCTTGCCTTGCCTTGCCTTGCCTTGACTTGACTTATCTTTCCTTCACTTGACTTGGCTTACATTGCCTTGCCATGCCTTGCCTTGCCTTACCATGCCTTTCCATGCCATTCCATGCCTTCACTTCCCATGCCCTGCCTTGCCTTGCCTTCACTTGCCTTGCCATGCCTTGCCTTTTCATGCCATGCCTTCACTTGTCATGCCATGCCTTCACATGTAATTCATTCACTTGTCATGCCTTCACTTTCCTTACCTTGCCATGCCTTCACTTTACATGCCATGTCTAGCCTAACAAGTTGTTAAATTAAACATATGTAATAAGCACTGAGCAAAAACCTAGTGTCGAAGATACTCCAACAAATGGTTTTCCAACCGATAGAATGATAGCGTAGGGGATCCAGTAACTGAAACCTGATGCTTCTAATGCAATGAAACTGACAGTTCGTGCATTTGAGTCTCTTTTTGAGTTTTATCACGAGTTGCAACTCGCCTCCTCAAGCCATTCAGGTACATGTGGCCAATTTGGTCCAGGGGCATAAAATCCAAACCGAGCACTAGCGAGAAACACCCAACACATTGTTCTTGAAAATCAACCTCCTCTTTAGAAATTGCACTGTACCTCATTGACCAAAACTATAGTTTCGTAGATACTCCAATAAACGGTTTTTCGGTCGATGAAATGATAACTTAGGGGCCCCACTAGTTAAAACCTAGTGCTATGGATCCAATGCAATGAACGGTTCATCCATTCGAGTCCTAGTTTGAGTTTTATCACGAGTTGCAACTCACCTCATCAAGTCATTCAGGGACATGTGGCCAATTTGGTCCTAGGGAAAAAAATCCAAAGCGAGTAGCATAACGGAGTTCTATAAGCTCCCGCAAGTTTGTTTGGCCAAGGCCCACACGACTACACTACCCAAAAAGACCTAACACAATGTTTTATTCAAAAGCATTAAAGGAAGCAAAGCAAGTGGGAGCATTAAGGTCCACCTAGACATTGAAGGAAGCAAAGCAAGTGGGAGCATTAAGGTCTACTTTTTTAGTAATTTATCCACCTAGAAGATATCACTCTTATGTTGCATTTATGTCTTCTATCATTCAAGTAGAGCCTTCCAGCTTTGAGGAGGCTAATGCAAAGTAGGTATGGCATGATGCCATGGTTGAGGAGTATAACTCTATCTAGAAGAATGATGTATGAGAAATTGTGCCAATACTGATGGGGAAATCTATGATAGATTCCAAATGGTTGTACAATATTAAGCATGCAATAAATGGAAGCATAATGAATTAAAAAGCTTGATTCATAGCCAAAAGATTCTCTTGAAAGAGGGAGTTAACTATGAGGAGACTATTCCTCTAGTTGCAAGTTACACTTATATTAGACTAATCATGTTTCTTGCATCGTTTTTTTGTTAGCCTTTATACCAAATGGATGTAAACACAATTTTTTTAAATGGTTTGATTGAAGAGAAAGTCTACATTAATCAATGAATAGGTTTTGAGGTGCATGGACGAGACACCCATGTCTGTAGATTGAAGAAGGTCCTTTATGAGATGAAGTAGGGACCACATGCATAGTACTCAAGGAATGATGTGTGAAGTTGGGCTTCACGAACACCGTAGTAAATCCACATCTTTATTATTTATATGGTAAATCAGATTTGTTTGTTTTATTACTACATGTAGATGATGTGATTATTACAGGTAGTTCAAAGAAGCTCATCTCATGGTGCAAGAAGTTGGCAAGCAAATATGACATGAAATAGATTGACCTTATGCATTAATTTTTGGGTCTAGTGGTTTGGTAGGGTGTAAGTGAAGTCTTCCTTGCACAAGAGAAGTACATAGCGGAGATTCTAAAGAGATTTTAGAGGCTAGATTGTAAACCCTTGGCCACTCCTATGGTGCCAAATTTGAAGTTATTTGTTGATTTAGATCCCAATTTGGTAGATCCATTTTTGTATAGAAAGTGATTGGTTCCCTTATGTGTCTTGTGAATACCAACCTTAGTATTTGTTTTGTAGTGAATACTATGAGATGGTGCATGGTTGAACCCAAGGCAAATTCATTAGAAATATGCCAAACATGCACTTAGATATATGAAGGGCGGACTTTATTATGGAACGAAGTATGTGGGAGATGGAGGGTCTTTGTTACATGGATTTGTATATTTAAATTGGACAAGAGATGCAAGCACGAGGAAGAGTACTTATGGTCACTAATTCAGTGTGGGATCGTGAATGATTTCTTGGTTCAATAAGAAGTAGGCAACATATGCTTTTAGTTCAATTGAAGGAAAGTACATGGAAACATCATTGGCATGTTGTGAAGATATTTGAATTCACAAGTTGAGTGCAGAGTTGATGTCCACTATTGTGTATTGTGACAATCAAGCTTGCGTAAAGCACTATAAGAATCTAGTGTTTCATGATTGCTCCAAGCACATTCATATCCAATACAATTTCTTAATAGAAACACAAAAATGGGAACTATTGTTCTTGATTAAGTTTCCACCGATTTGCAATTTGTTGACATTTTAACGAAACCCCTTACAAACGAGAAGTTTGAGATTCTTAGAGAGAAGGTTGGCTTGGTCGAGAACCCCTTCCTCATAAAGGAGTGAGTTTTTCGTTGTTTCTAGATGTTTTTCTCAAAAGGGGCCACATGAGTGTTGAAGGGGATTCATTATAGGATGGGTGTGCCACATGGGAGAGATTGATAGATTTCTTACACTTATGATGCTTAGCATATTATATTTTTGGTCAGTTTAAAGTTATCACAAATCCCATGACAATTATGATGAATTTCTCTTACACATTATGAGGCATTTATTACAAGAGTTACACATGCTAGGTAGGGTGAATCCCTTGAGAAGATATTCATTACTACATGTGGTGATTGATTCATTTCATAAAGGATATTATTAGCCATCACTATTGTAACCACTCTTCCCTCTCTTGTCAAGTTTGACTTAATAAGAAAAGGCACACCAGTTAAGCTTATATATAGTGAGCTTGAGTAAAGTGATTCTATTAAGAGAATTCCAAGCACTTTGAGAAGCCATTTTAGTCCCTTGAAAACATTATTGTAACTTTTCTATCGTGTGAATGAGAAGATAGTGATTTTTGTTTCAAGGTTTTAGTTGTTGTCCACTATATTCATGCCACTAATTTATTAGATCTAATCTCTATCTATTTGCGGAGCTAATCTAATTTTTTAATATGTGATGTCTACACTTGAGTTTGTCTACACTCACAGCTTCCTCACAAAGGTGTTTTTTATTGTTCCAAGTTGTTAAAGGGGATTCATTATAGGATGGATGTGCCACATAGGAGAGATTCATGTACACCCTATGACAAATTTCTTACACTTGTGATGAATTCATTATACATTATGAAGCACTTATTACAATAGTCACACATCCTAAGTAGGGTGCATCCTTAAGGATAAATTCCTTGTTACATGTGGCAGATGATTGCTTCCATGAGATTAGTGATTACCTTTACAATCGTTCTTCCCTCTCTTGTCAAGTTAGACTTAGTAAGAGTGGACACACTAGTTAGGCTTATATATAGCGATTTTGAGTAGAGTGACTCTACGTAAAGTGCGCCTAAGAACTTTGAGAAGCCATTGTAGTCCCTTGAAGACATTATTTAAATTTTCTATAATGTGAATGAGAAGATAATGATTGTTGTTTCAAACTTTTATTTGTTGTCAACTATATTCATATTGGTAATTTATTAGATCTATTCTCTATCTGCTTGTAAGGCAGGTGTCATGTTTTAATATGTGGTATCTTCAATCTTGAGTTTTCCATTCATAAATTATGTTTATGCAGATCTGAAATTTTGATCAGTGTTTCCAATATTCCTATTTTAGTTGTAGATTAATTTTATGAGTGCAGATTTGTGTATCATGTAGATGTAAAATCATGATATTGGTGCAAGAGGCCAAGGGTGTCTTGCTATAATAGATTTTTTAGACAAGAACCCAATCCTTTGTGACTCTATGCCCTTGAAGTTTGAACCATCATTGCACTTGATGAGAATGAAAGTAAACCTTAATACACCATCTATTCAAAATCATTCCACAATCCAAATCTCTCAAACAGTAATCAACACTCAAAAGTGTTTGACCATAGAGAAGAGATATAGGAAAGGATAAACAATGAGCAATAATGCCACAGATTTATTGTCCAGTGCCTAAACCCTCAAAACAAAGATTTTAGTGAGACGATGGCACAATTAATTAGGTCGTTGGGATGTTTTTTTAGCATTGGTTTGCCTTTAGAGATGTTTAAGATCATAAGAGAGCTAAAACTTTGCAAAAATGACAAGTCTGAAATTATCCTTATGCACACTAAAAACTCTTATCAGTAGTGCTAGAAAGATGACATAAGTGATGTACATGCATTCAAGTTTGTTTTAGGTTATAGTAAGAGAGTTATTATACCACATATCACTTGAGACCACCATGAAAAATCACTTAAGTCTAAACAATAACCTGAAAACCCTAGACATTCAGATTTAAAAGCAAGATTTAGTGTCCAAAAATGACAAGTCGTTGGCTTATCTACTGGGTCGTTACACCCTTTAGTGTGTTGATTCAGCCAAGGGGTGATTTAGCAAGTCAATAATGCTTGAACATTGAAAAGAAATGGTGCATTTAGACAATTATCAATGTGTAAGGTTAAGCACTTCTAGAGTTACTTTTCAAAGAGGATCAGATCTGAAAGTAATCAACCTTTAAACAAGATCCAAAATCCAATTTATTTCAACTTCAAGATGTACCGTAAAAAAAAAGAAATCAGTTAGCATGCGGTAGATCCAAGTAAGAAAATATTTAACAAACAAGGCCCCACTTAGATCTAGCAATCTAACATAAGATCAATCAATTTTTTAAGCCATGGATTGTGAATCAAACAAAAAGGAAAAGAGATGATTTTTAGTTTTTTGGTTGAATAAAAGGATAGACCAATGCCAAGAAAGGGCTATGGGGTCACTACATAAATTCTAGGTGAATAATCATGCATGAAGGTGTCCAACTGTGCAAGGAGAGCATCTTTGAGTGGCCCATGTGACAATTGTGATGATGTGGCATCCTTGGCATAGCTTGATGCACTATCACATATCCCAAAGTAGTGACATGTATCCCAATGTAGTACATGAATCCTAAGGCAACATCATGGATCTCGAGGCATGGTACATAGATCCTAATGCAAGGTGCCCACTTGGAGAGGTGGGTACAACTTCCGTGCAAGCCATCAGGTGGCGTACACTTAGTGATTTCTCTTAACACAACATAACAACAAGGTTAGTTTTAATGTTTGTCTAAGTTTTACCAAGGGGGAACAACATAACCCTTAGACATGTGACAAGTCATAGGACAATGAGTATTTCCCAATTCCCCAAGTCAAAGGTAGGTGAAGTGATGAATAATTATGGAAAGGGGAAGGGAAAAAACCTCATGTGATGACCCTCAAAGTCATTTTGTATGATGAATAGATCTTACAATAAAGTCATTTTGTATGATTCAAAAATCCGATGTTAAAGCTCCCTCTTAAAGGATGCATAGATCTTCCAAGTCTCCTTCTACTATTCTTCTCACTTATTCTAATGAAGTGTGCATATTGTGGCATGAGCAATTTGTCCATCTCAATTACCATTATTTGCAATAGTTTAGCAAGTAGAGCATGGGTATAGGTGTTACTCCTTTCAAATCATGTAGTAGTCGGAAACTCACCATAAAACACTTCAGACTCTTAGATACTCAAGCATGGGTTCAGATTCATACAGAGAGATGCAAGGCTATGGATTCACAAATCCAACCTTACATTTTTGTAGTGTATCCAGATTGTGTTAAGGGTTATTGACTTCTCAATACCACCACCAATCAACCAATCATTGAGATAAATGTTTGTTTTTAGGAGGGCTCTTCGAGTTACCCTCATGACCCCTGAAATTTTGCAACATGACCCATCTTCATTGTGGATGCTTGGGGGTGTAAGCGGCTTCTTCTTTAGAATGGGATACGTAGTCTTCTCTTTCTATTATCTTGGGGGGCGGGGGTTCCCACTGGGTTTTCCCCATCCTCACTTCTCGAGGGAATCATTTTGTACATGGGTATCTAAAATGGCTTCATATTTGTTGAAACCCATCTCTTTATCTCTGCATCACCACCACAAGCCCACAAAAGTTGCGTTTATGGGGGGGGTTGATGTATGCGCAATTGATTTTTACACACACTTCTTGCAGCTTACTTCAATGATTTCATGCACATGCAACAATTTAAGCTTACTTATCTTTGCATGAATTTCTTTCCCTTGCTTTATGGAGTGATTTTGGCATGTGTAACTCTGTTGATGTTTCACTAATCCAAAAAAGCAAGCTCATTATATTTATATTAAATCCATTATTTTTCACATGGAGAGAGTTCAATTAATGAGATAGAGTGATACATATTACAACCATATGGTTTTACTTCTATTATCTACATCCTTCTTTTTAGACCCTAGAACTTGGGTGGTTTTATATCCATAGGTAGCACTAGTTTGTAGCCACATAATATATGAATCGACAACTTGGTTATGTAGTGGAATCTCACAATATTTGGTGGTGGACTGCTTCCTCTAACACTCAACCATATCATGATTGTTTAATCCATATCCCGGAATAAGGAAATGAATAAAAACATTAACGTACCTTATGATCTCTCTTCTTTGAGTTTTATCGTGAGTTGCAACTCGCCTCCTCAACCCATTCAGCGACATGTGGCCAATTTGGTCTAGGGGCATCAATCAAAACTGAGCAGCATAATAGAGTTTTGTAAGCTCTTGCAAGTCTGTTTAGCCAAATCCCACACGATTACGCTACCCAAAAATGCCCGACACAGTGTTCTTGAAAATCAACCTCCTCTTCAAAAATTGCACTATGCCTCAGTGAGCAAAACCCTAGTGTCAGAGATACTCCAACAAACGGTTTTCCAGTCGACGAAATGATAGCGAAGGGGCCCCACTAGCTGAAACCCAGTGCTCCGGATCCAATGCAACCAACGATTCATCCATTTGAGTCCTGGTTTGAGTTTTATTGCAAGTTGCAACTCACTCACATCCTCGAGCCATTCAGGGACATGTGGTCAATTTGGTCTGGGGGTGTAAAATCCAAACCGAGCAGCGTAACGAAGTTTCGTAAGCTCCCACAAGTCTGTTTGGCCAAGGACCACACGACTACACTACCCAAAAATTCTCGACAAAGTGTTCTTGAAAATTGACCTCCTCTTCAAAAATTGCATTATGCCTCATTGAGCAAAACCCTAATACCGGAGATACTCCAACAAATGGTTTTTCGGTCAAAAGAATGATAGCGGATGGGCCCCATTAGTTGAAACCCAGTGCTCCATATCCAATGCAATCGACGGTTCTCCCATTCAAGTCTCAGTTTGAGTTTTATCGCGAGTTGCAACTCGCCTCCTCAAGTCATTCAGGGACATGTGTCCAATTTGGTCTGGGGGCATAAAATCCTAACCGAGCAGCATAATGGAGTTTCGTAGGCTCCTGCAACTTTGTTTAGATATGGTCCACATGACTACACCACCCAAAAATGCCCGACACAGTGTTCTTGAAAATCGACCTCCTCTTCAGAAATTGCACTATGCCTCATTGAGAAAAACCCTAGTGTCGAAGATACTCCAACAAATGGTTTTTCAGTTGACCAAATAATAGAGGAGGGGACCCACTAGCTAAAACCATGTGTTTCAGATCCAATGAAACTGAGGATTCATCCATCAAAGTCCCTATTTGTGTTTTATCGCGAGTTGCAACTCACCTCCTCAAGCCATTCAAGGACATGTGGCTAATTTGGTTCGAGGGAATAAAATCCAAACCGAGCACCATAATGGAGTTTTGTAAGCTCCTGCAAGTCTGTTTTTCCAAGGCCCACGTGACTACACTACCCAAAAATGCTCGACATCGTGTTCTTGAAAATCAACATCCTCTTCAGAAATTGCACTATGCCTCATTGAGAAAAACTCTAGTGTTGAAGATACTCCTAGCTAAAAGTAGGTGCCGACTAGCTAAAACTCAATGCTCCAGATCCAATCCAACTGACAATTCATCCATCCAAGTCTCGGTTTGAGTTTTATCGTGAGTTGTAACTCGGCTCCTCAATCCATTCAGGGACATGTGGCCAATTTGGTCCGGCGGCGTAAAATCCAAACCGAGCAGCATAATGGAATTTCGTAAGCTTCCACAAGTATGTTTGGCCAAGGCCCACGCAACTACACTACCTAAAAATTTCCCACACAGTGTTCTTGAAAATTGACCTCCTCTTCAGAACTTGCACTATGCATCATTGAGCAAAACACTAGTACCGTAGAAGCTCCAACAAACTGTTTTCCAGTCAACGAAATGATAGCGTAGGGACCCCACTAGCTGAAAACCAGTGCTTTGGATTCAATGTAACCAACGATTCACCCATCCGAGTATTGGTTTGAGTTTTATTACGACTTGAAAGTCGCCTCCTCGATCCATTCAGGGACATGTGGCCAACTTGGTCCGGGGGCATAAAATCCTAACCGAGTAGCATAAAAGAATTCTATAATCTCCCGCAAGTCTGTTTGGCCAAGGAAAACGTGACTACACTACCCAAAAATGTCTAACATGGTGTTCTTGAAAATCGACCTCCTCTTCAAAACTTGCACTATGCCTCATTGAGAAAAACACTAGTGTCGTAGATACTCCAGCAAACAATTTTTCAGTCGACGAAATGATAGTTTAGGGGCCCCATTAGCTAAACCCAATGCTCTGGATCCAATGCAATCGACAGTTCACCCATCCAAGTCTCGGTTTCAATTTTATTTCAAGTTGCAACTTGCCTCCTCAAGCCATTCATCGACATGTGGCCAATTTGGTCCGGGGGCATAAAATCCAAAACGAGTAGCATAACAAAGTTTCGTAAGCTTCCACAAGTCTATTTGGCCAAGTCTCACGTGACTACACTACCCAAAAATGCCCGACACAGTGTTCTTGAAAATCAACCTCCTCTCCAGAAATCGCATTATGCCTCATTGAGCAAAACCCTAGTGTTGGAGATACTCCAAAAAATGATTTTCCGGTCGACAGAATAATAGCGAAGGGGCCCCATTAGCTGAAATTCAGTGCTATGGATCCAATGCAGCTGACAATTCATCCATTCGAGTCCCGATTTGAGTTTTATCATGAGTTACAACTCGCCTCCTCAAGTCATTTAGGGACATCTGGTTAATTTGGTATGGGTGCGTAAAATCAAAACCAAGAAGCATAACGGAGTTTTATAAGCTCCCGCAAGTTTATTTGGCCAAGGCCTAAAAATACTCGACAAAGTGTTCTTGAAAATTGACCTCGTCTTCAGAAATTGTACTATGCCTCATTGAGCAAAACCCTAGTGTCGACAATACCCCAACAAATGATTTTCTAGTCAACGGAATGATAACGAAGGGGGCCCACTAGCTGAAACTCGATACTCCATATCCAATGCAACCGACGATTCACCCATTCGAGTCCCAGTTTGAGTTTTATCACGAGTTGCAACTCACCTCCTCAAGCCATTCAAGGACATGTGGCCAATTTGGTCTAGGGGCATGAAAGCCTAATCGGGCAGCATAACGGAGTTTCGTAGGCTCCCACGAGTCTATTTGGATGAAGTCCACGTGACTACGTTACCAAAAAACACCCGACATAATGTTCTTGGAAATCAGTCTCCTCTTCAGAAATTGTGTTATGCCTCATTGAGAAAAACCCTAGTGTCGAAGATACTCCAAAAAATGGTTTTTCGGTCGACAAAATGATAACGAAGGGGGCCCACTAGTTGAAACCTTGTGCTCTGTATCCAATGCAACTAAGGATTCGTCCACCAGAGTCTCGATTTGAGTTTTATCGCGAGTTGCAACTCACCTCCTCAAGCCATTTAAGGACATGTGGCCAATTTGGTTCGGGGGCATAAAATCCAAACCGAGCATCATAATGGAGTTTTGTAAGTTGCCGCAAGTATGTTTTGCCAAGGCCCATCTGACTACACTACCAAAAAATGATCAACATAGTGTTCTTGAAAATCAAACTCCTCTTCAAAAATTGCACTATGCCTCATTGAGCAAAACCCTAGTGCCAGAGATACTCCAACAAACGGTTTTTCGGTCGACGAAATAATAATGGAGGGGGTCCACTAGCTAAAACTCGGTGCTCTGGATCCAATGAAACTAATGATTCATCCATCTGAGTCTTGGTTTGAATTTTATCACGAGTTGCAACTCGCCTCCTTGAGCCATTCAGGGACATGTGGCCAATTTGGTCTGGGGGTGTAAAATCCAAACCGAGCAGCATAACGGAGTTTCGTAAGCTTCCAAAAGTCTATTTGGACAAGGCCCACACAACTACACTACCCAAAAATTTCCAATGCAGTGTTCTTGAAAATCAACCTCCTCTTCAGAACTTGCACTATGCCTCATTGAGAAAAACACTAGTACCGGGATGCTCCAGCAAATGGTTTTCTGGTTGACAGAATGATAGAGTAGGGACCCCACTAGCTAAAAACCAGTGCTCCAGATCCAATGCAACCATTGGTTCACCCATTCAAGTCTCAATTTGAATTTTTATTGTGAGTTGCAACTCGCCTCCTCAAGCCATTCAAGGACATGTGGCCAATTTGGTCCAGGGGCATAAAATCCTAACCGAGCAACATAACAGAGTTTTGTAAGCTCCCGCAAGTCTATTTGGCCACGGCCCACGTGACTGCACTACCCAAAAATGCCCGACATAGTGTTCTTGAAAATCGACCTCCTCTTCAGAACTTGCACTATGCCTCATTGAGCAAAACACTAGTGTCAGAGATACTCCAAAAAACGGTTTTTCTGTCGATGAAATGATAACGTAGGGACCCCACTAGCTAAAACCCAGTGCTATGGATCCAATGAAACAGACAGTTCACCCATCCAAGTCCTGGTTTGAGTTTTATCGCGAGATGCAACTCGCCTTCTCAAGCCATTCAATGACATGTGGTCAATTTGGTCCAGAGGCATAAAATCCAAACCGAGCAACATAACAATGTTCTGTAAGCTTCTGCAAGTCCATTTGGCCAAGTCCCACGTGACTACACTACCCAAAAATGTCCGACACGGTGTTTTTGAAAATCAACCTCCTCTTCAGACATTACATTATGCCTCATTGAGAAAAACCCTAGTGCTGGAGATACTCCAACAAATGGCTTTCCGGTCAATAGAATAATAGTGAAGGGGCCCCAATGCAACTGACAATTCGCCCATCTGAGTCTCGATTTTAGTTTTATCATGAGTTTCAACTCACCTCCTCAAGTCATTCAGGGACATGTAGCCAATTTGGTCCGGGGGCGTGAAACCCAAACCGAGCAACATAATAGAGTTTTGTAAGATACTGCTAATCTGTTTGGCCAAGGCCCACGTGACTACACTACCCACAAACGTCAGACACAATGTTCTTGAAAATCGATCCGCTCTTCATAACTTGCACTATCCTTCATTGAGCAAAACACTAGTGCCAGAGATACTCCATCAAATGTTTTTTCGGTTGACAAAATGATAGTGTAGGGGTCCCACTAGATGAAAACCAGTGCTCAGGATCCAGTGCAACTGGCAATTCACTCATCCGAGTCTCGGTTTGAGTTTTATCATGAGTTGCAACTTGCCTCCTAAAGCCATTCAGAGACATGTGGCCAATTTGGTCCAGGGGCATAAAATCTTAACCGAGAAGCATAACAGAGTTCGGTAAGCTCCCACAAGTTTGTTTGGAAAAGGCCCACTTGACTACACTACCCAAAATCACCCGACACAGTGTTCTTGAAAATCGACCTCCTCTTTAGAACTTGCATTATGCCTCATTGAGCAAAACACTAGTGTCGCAGATACTCCAACAAACAATTTTCCGGTCGATGGAATGATAGTGTAGGGGCCCCACTAGTTGAAACCCGGTGCCTTGAATCCAATGCAACCGATGTTTCTCATATTTGAGTCTCAGTTTGAGTTTTATCACGAGTTATAACTCACCTCCTCAAGCCATTCAGGGACATGTGGCCAATTTGGTCTAGGCGCATAAAATCCTAACCGAGCAGCATAACGAAGTTCTGTAAGCTCCCACAAGTATTTTTGGCCAAGGCCCACATGACTACAATACCCAAAAATGCCTGAAACAATGTTCTTGAAAATCGACCTCCTCTTCAGAAATTGCATTATGCTTCATTGAGAAAAACTCTAGTGTCGGAGATACTCCAACAAATGGTTTTCCGGTCAATAGAATGATAACGGAGGGGTACCAGTAACAAAAACCTAATGCTCTGGATCCAATGCAATTGATGATTCATCCATTCGAGTCTCGGTTTGAGTTTTATCGCGAGTTGCAACTCACCTCCTCGAGCCATTCAGGGACATGTGGCCAATTTGGTCTGGGGGCGTATGGCAAGGCATGGTATGGAAAGGTAAGGCATGGTATGGAAAGGCAAGGCATGGAATGGAAAGGCATACCATACCATACCATACTATATCATGGCAAGGCAAGGCATACCATACCATACCATAGCATGGAAGGGCGAGGCATACCATACCATATCATGGCATGGCAAGGCATACCATACCATGCAAAGGCAGGGTGTGGCATGGCAAGGCAAGGAAATGCATGGCATGCCAAGGAAATGAGAGGCATGACATGGCAAGGAATGGTATGGAAAGGCATGGCATGGAAAGTCAATGCATGGTATGGAAAGGCAACACAAGGCAAGGCATGGCATGGCAGGGCGAGGCAGGGAAAGGCATGGCATGAAAAGGCATGGTATGAAAAGGTATGGCATGGAAAGGCAATGCATGGTATGGAAAGGCATGGCATGGAAAGGCATGGTATGGAAAGGTATGGTATGGCATGGAAAGGCATGGTATGGAAAGACAAGGCATGGAAAGCAACTACAAGGCATGGTATGGAAAGGCATGGCATGGAAAGGCATACCATACCATAGCAAGGCATGGTATGGAAAGGCATGGCATGGAAAGGCATACCATACCATAGAAAGGCATGGTATGGCAAGGCAAGGCATGACAAGACCAGACATGCAAAGGCAAGGCATGCCATGGCATGGCAAGGAAAGGAAATGCAATGCATGGCATGGCAAGGGAAGGAAATGCAAGGAATGGCATGGCAAGGCATGGCATGGTAAGGCATGCAAAAGCAAGGCATGACATGGCATGGCAAGGCAAGGCAATGCAAGGCATGGCATGGCATGGCAAGGCATGCAAAGTCAAGGCATGGCATGACATGACATGGCAAGGTAGTGCATGGAAAGGCAAGGCATGGCATGGCATGGCATGGCAAGGCAAGGCAATGCATGGCATGGCAAGGCAAGGCATGGAATGGCAAGGTATGCAAAGGCAAGGCATGGCATGGCATGGCAAGGCAAGTCAAGCCATGGAATGGAATGGAAAGGCAAGGAAAGGCAGGGTATGGCAAGGAAAGGCATGGAATAGCAAGGCAAGGCATGGCAAGGCAAGGCATGAAAACACAAGACTTACCCTCAATTTACAGCCTTGTTATCTTGACGTATATGGTTTAATTGTCATATTTCTCCCTTGGAATACACCTTGAGACCTTTTATTACATTTATGTCATAATTTTCAGCTCTTTGGGGCTTGATGTCTTGAATATTCTAGGGTTGTTGTGTGCCATGGCAATGATGTCTTGAATATTATAGGGCTAATACCTCCTCGGGGCATAAAAACCTAATGGAGCAGCATTTTTGAGTTACGTGAGATGTTGCAAGCTTGTTTAGGCATGGACTAAGTGACTGCTTTGTCCATCCACTCCCGAGGCACAGTTTCATAAACATGCAAATGCTTGCTTTGGAAGGATTAACATTTGGATGTGGTCTAGTTGAATAAGAATCTAGAGCATCTTCATAATTACCTATAGACTAGTTAATTCTCAAAGGACCTTTGAAGCATATTACAGTGCCAAAATGTCCTAGAAAAATATTCATTTGTGAAATATAAGAGAAGAAGATATATAGATGAGTTAACTCTCAAAGGATCTTTGAGGCAAACATAATCATATATAGCACAAAATGGAGAGGGTTGGCACTTACAATTATGTAATAGAATTTACAGTTGATAGTTAAAATGTATAACAAAATTTTTTATGATCTTTACTAACGTTTATTGGAATTGTTGCATGTTTTACATCGTTGGAATGACATTTATATGTAACTTATTTGAAATTTTATTATGGTATGTGCACTTTGATATGATGTAATATGATTATGGTTTTGTTTCATATGTTGTAATATTAGAAATATAACACGAAAATTAATTATTGCATGAAATAAATAATAACTTTTCATTTGAATGTCTTTTTTTGCAGAACACGGGTCTTCCAAAAGATCCAGTTGATCCTCATGAGATAGATCCATATTATAATGGGTTTGATACAGACATTGGAGATGATGATGATGAGGCAGATGACGATGATGATCACATTGATGTTTATCATGATAGTGATGATGATGATGAGCCAGTTATTGGTAGTAGCCAGTGACATTGATCATATAGGCTCCATCATGGATCATTGTTGATATATCGTTGTGATGCCTCTTTTCATGTTTACTATCATATGTATCATTTTCACCTACAGTACCATATTATTGAGTTGTATCATTTTGAATTATATCATTTGAACAAGTATCATCTTGACTTGTATATATAATTTTGAGTTACTTCATTTATCATTTTCCCTAATATCATTTGGACATGTCTCATTTTGACTTATTTCTATTGTTGGGCATGTATCATTTTCACATGTTAGTGATCTACTGGCATATTTGAATTTCACTTGTTTTAGTTATATATGATGATTATCTTATCAATATTGACTTGTTTTTTTTTTCCATAATATCGAGTCTTTATATTACTGATGAGAAGATATTATACAAAAAAAAAAAATATTGTTGGCCTACCCGCAGGGAAACCAGACCAACAACAAAACAAAACACCGTCATTTTGAGTTTGATTGATATCTCTAATGCCTATAACTGATAAACTAAAACAAATATAGCTGCTAGTTCCACTTTATGTCATATTTTTCTTATTTAGTCTACTATGCGTAGGTGGTAAACCCAGACCTCTCAGGTAATTTAACAAAAAACACAGATGAAACAACATAAAACCTTAGCTAGCAGTTTTTCCTTCTACTGCTGGAACTTGAAACTAAGCATAGTCTTGATTGGAAAAGTCCATGCCGACCATCTTGTCTGCAATCAGGTTCAGCTTGTGGTCGACCAACTTGACCTGGAGTTGCACATTGTCGAGTTGTAGGAGAACTTCTTGGTGGGCTTCATGGTGTTCCAACAGAACCCTACCCATCATAGTTTTTAGATGCCAGTAAACATCCATTGTTTTAAAATACTGCGAGGTCCACCCTCAGAAGGTGCTAGTATCAGGAACCCACAAGCTGGTGGTCTCCGTCACCTCGTCGTCAGGGATGAACCTCCTCATAACATGAACATCTACCTCGACCAGGTCCATCTTTGTTTGAATTTTCGGAGGGGTGACGGAACGGTAGGTGTCAGCCGATTTTTCGGTCGCATCCACCAGGTGGAAGCTCGATTGAGTTCTAGGTCTACGCGAGGTGCTAACACGGCCTCCACGGGAGGAGCTTCCTCTGGCCATATCAAAGGAACATGGAAACCAAAGCAGGAGCAAGTAGGTGGAGGAAACTCCCACCACATGGTGGAGCAGAGAAAACATGGAAGAAAGTGGGGGATAACAGAGATGAACAACCAAAGAGAAGTAGCAATGTAGCCAGAGAGGGACGCAACTAACATAGCCACCCAACACCAGGAGCCATGAGTGGAGGATGCACCCATAATTAACGAGGATATTGGTTGTATCCATCATTAAACATAGCCTCTCCACCACCTTCAAATACCACATGCGAAGGACAGGAGGATCGAACAGGTGAGGGGAGTTAAGGAGCATGAGTTGAATGTCAGGATAAAGCCACTCGAGTGCCAGGAAAAGGCATGGGTGGGAGGGCTTAAGCCGCATGGAGAGGTGAAGTGGGTGATGAAGGAAGTTGGCATCTATCCACACCGTGAAGGCCCAGGTGGAGGGGGTTTCGGGGGCCCACCAATACTTTGAATGTGTCCCTGACACCCCATACGGGGGGATTGGTCGACCTGAGCTAGGTCATAATAGTCAGCGTGGATCTAGGAATCAGGTACATGTTCCCAATTTAGATCAATGGGGTCGTTGGGTCTGTTGATGCCTTCATTTGCAAGTCTGACAACAAGCTTATTGGCTGACCGCTTCACATGAGAGGGTAAGATGGCATTGACTTGGGAGAGGAGGTGATAGACTCCCTCCAAATTTGTTGCCAGTCTCCAGCTAGTGGTGATACAACTAAGAGGGGTGCCAGTTTGCATTTTCTTTAACATTTTGATGATGAGCTGAGAGTCCCCTTCAACGATGATTTGTTGATATCCTTCCTTGTAAGCTATGTGAAGGCCCGCTTCCATTCCTTGAAGTTCCGTTGAGTTGTTGCTTTCGATCCCTATGAAGGAGGCATAGATTCTAATAATGAGCCCTTGACTGTTGTGAAAGACCCCACCATAGCTGGCCAGACCAGGATTACTCCTAGAAGCTCCATCGAAATTGACTTTAAGGAAGCCTGAAGGGGGTGAGGACCAAGTTGTGGGCAATGAAGCAGAGGACAAAGTGAAAGAGGAGGTCGATGGGGGGCCAGGGAGAGGGAGGCGTATCTCTTGGAGTATTATGAAATCTTGGGGATTACATTGCCAATATTAGCGGGACCAGGACTCGATGTGAATGGTTTCCTTGATATTGAGTTTGACTCTAGTCCAAATCGCAGTCGGGTCCTGAGAAGTGTTTCTGAAAATGGGACGGTTTCGTTATTTCCAAAATTCCTAGAGAAGGATCTGAGCTCTATTCACAATAGGATTGGTGAAGGCATTGGATCTCTAAAGAGTTATAGTGCTGACGTGGCTTTCCCTATTCCTGTCATAGGTGCAAAAGAGGAGTGCAACCAAGTCCCAGATTTATGTGTGGAAGGGACATGAGTTAAGGAGGTGTTCACTTGTTTCAGCATTATTCATGCAGAGGAAGCAGTAAGCTGGTGCAATGAAGCCACGTTTAAGGAGGTTTTCCCAAGTGAGGAGTTTACGTTTTCTCAAGAGCCAGAGAAAGATAGAGACTTTGGGCCAAAGTTTTTGCGACCAGATTTTAATCCAGATGTCTTGAGGTGGGTTATTTTCAAACATTATGGCCAGTCTGTGATCCTCTTGGAGTGAAAATCCCCCTACTGGTTGATGCCCCCACGTGAGTTTGTCACAAACTTTTTGTATTTTGATTTTCATGTGAGAGAGTTCTTGCCAAAGGGGATCCCAATTGGGAATGGGCTAATGGGGAATCCATTCTTCTTTGGGCATCCACGTTCTCCATATGTCCCCAAGTTTGGGGGGGAGCTAGTATTGATGGATCCAAATTGGGTATTGGGTTGTCATGAGGTCCCTGAGTTGGTGGAATTTATCATTATGAAAGAGGGGTGGAATTTGTTGATGGCATCATCCCAGAAGAGGGTTGATCTACCATTTCTAATTTCCCAGAAATAGTGGGAGTGAACCAGGTGCTTGTTGGCCCATGTTGCGTTCCATATGTGTGAGCCCCATATGTCTCATATGAGTCTAATGAGACCTTGTCTCTCTATATGTGGGCAATATTTTTTATGCCAAAGATGAGCAGATGGGGTATTCCCTTCAGTTAGCCATCACCACCAAGTTTTAGCACCCAGGACCGCATGGAGAGATTCGAGATCCCTTAGACCTAGGCCACCTTTAAGCTTCGGGAGACAAAGCTTGTCCCATGCTACCAAAGCCCACTTTTTTTCCTTGCGAGCTCCTCCCCACAAAAATTATCTTTGGAGGTTTTTTATCGCCTTTAAGATAGCTTTGGGGGCAGCCAAAGAAAAAAATAGGTAAAGAGGCATGGATTGAAGGATTGATTTCAGGAGAACCAGTCTGCATGTTGTATTGAGAGTTCTAAAATCCCAACTCTTAAGTTTTTTGTGCATTCTAGAGAGAAGATCTTCCTAGGTTGAGCATCGATTATTGAATTCGGTCAAAGGTGCACCCAAGTACTTGGTTGGAAGTGAGCTTCGTTGGAAGCCAAGGATGTTGGACGTATTAACCTGGAAAACAGGAGGAGTATTAAAGAAAAAAATATGAGACTTGGAGAGATTGATTGAAGTACATGAGGCTTCAGAGAAGTATGCAAGGATCTGATTGATGGCTTTGGCTTCTTTTGCAATGGGTTGAGCCATTAGCAGCGTGTCATCCACAAACTATTGATGCATAGTGGATTCGTCCTCGTCATGGAGATGGAGGCCAGAAATCTACCCCATTGCCACTACTTCTTTGATACTTTGTCCTAGTCCTTTTGCCATAAGGATAAAGAGGAATGGGGAGAGGGGATCTCCCTGCCTGATGCCCCATGAGGGAGAGAAAGGGTTGGAAGGAGATTCATTGACAAAAATGGAGAAAAAACTGGTGGAGAGAAGGGGTAACACCCATTTGATCCAGGAACCATAGAAACCAAAGGCTTGCATGGTGTGTTGGATATATTGCTAGCTTAGTTTGTCAAAGGTTTTGGATTGATCTAGATTTATGAGCATTCCAGGGAACTTGGTGAGCTTGAGGGAGTGAACAAGTTCATGTGCCATGATAATTCCATCTAAGATTTTCCTGCCTTCCACATAGCGAGTTTTTTTCGAGGAGATGAGGGTGGGGAGTTGGGGTTTAAGCCGATTAGCAATAAGCTTGGTTATAATTTTATATATTACATTGCAAAGGGATAGGGGCGAAAGTTTTTAGGATTATCAATGTGCTCTTCTTTGGGAATGAGGGTAAGGAAAGTGGCATTGAGGGCATGAAGGAAATTGGAGTGAGAAAGAGAGTCTTCCACCACTGCCCAGATGCCCCATTTGATTGTAGACCAACAAGCTTGAAAGAAGTATGTGGTGAAGCCATCAGGAATGGGAGATTTATTTTTGGGCATGTCGAAAACTGCATGTTCGACTTCCTCGAGAGAAGTTGGACGCATGAGGGCCTTGTTCTGCTCAGGGGAGACCAACATCAGAATGTGTTGAGTTATTTTTTGTATGGCAGTTCTATGATCTGATTGCAGCTCAGAAAGGAGGTTCTGGAAGTACGAGGTGAGTTCCCTTTTTATCTCCTTATGCTCAGTGAGGCAGTGGTCATTGGCATCTTTTAATTAGGTGATTTGGTTGTGGTGGTGATGTTGGATCATGGATCTGTGGAAAATTTTGGTGTTTTTTTCCCCTTCCTTTAGTCAGTGAACTCGAGACTTTTGCTTCCAAAGGATTTCTTCCTGGGAGTCTCTTTCATGGAGATGAGTTTGGAGGTTTTCTTCGTCTTGGACGAGTTGATCCGTTCTTCCATTTTGAATCATTGTACGTTGGATGTGTTCCATTTGCTTGATGATTTGTTGTTTGGCTTGAAATTTATTGCCAAACTCTTCCTTGTTCCAGAGCTTGAGTCGTTACTTTATGTATTTGAGATTTTGTTGGAATTTTTGCATTACCGAACAAGAGGAGGGGGAGTAAGTAGTCCAGCATTCAAAGATGCGCTCTTGAAAATTAGGATGTTTTAACCAGAAGCTTTCAAATCGAAATGGTTGATTTTTGGGGCTCCCTTGAATGTCAAGGTTTAGCTGAATCAACCAATGGTCTGAGCCTTCTTGAGGGAATTCAATAGTGGTTGAAGGGTGGAAATAATGAAGCAGAAAGGACTCAGAGACTAAAAACCAGTCAAGAAGAGAGGCAATTTGTTGTGGTCTGCGTCGGTGATTTTTCCAAGTGAAGGATCCATTGGGGGTTTCAAGGTCAATGAGATTGAGGGAGCAAATGGTATCCAGGGAAACTTGTGAATCTTGCTTGATCCATCTGATGCCTCCCCGTTTCTCTAAGAAGGACGTGATAGAGTTGAAGTCTCCCTAATAAGCCAATGGTCGGTGGAGATAAGAGGAGGGAGGAGCTTAAGAGAGGCGAGAAAGTGAAGTTTGTCAGGAATAAGGTTGGGGCCATAGACATTCGTAAGGGTTCCTGAGAGTGAAGAACTAGTGAGTTGAAAGCGAGGTGGGAGTGAGTGCTTAGTGGAGAAGAAATCAGAGAGGTGGATTTCAGAGGGGTTCCACAGGAGGGCCAGCCCTCCCGCAGATCCCTAGGCATCCAAAGAAATAGCGAGAGAGCTGAACCAAATTCGAGAAGCGAGAGTTTGAAGGAGGTGATGCGGGCATTTGGTTTCTTGGATTATAACAACAGTGGGTTTTTCAAAAAAGATACGTTGCTTGAGAAGTCGATGTTTGGTATTCCCGTTTAGGCGTCTTATATTCCAGGAAATAAATTTCATGAGGAAGGTGGGGGGTTGGGTTGAACCGTATTTGTCATAAGGGAAATTCGGCCCGAGTTTACCAAGAATTCTCCCAAATCTTTGATGAGCTTCTTATTGGATCTCCTTCCTCTCCTTTTTTCCTTTTTGGTGTTTTTGGAAGTAGAAGAGGGGGAGGGCTTGAAGCCAACCAAGGGGTTTGGGTTCATACCTTTTTCCTTCGTATCATTAAGGAAGCAATTTCAGACCAGCACGTCTTTCAAGAGCTCAACTTGCTTTTCTAGAATGGAGTTCAGATCATGTTATTTGCAGGACGTGGCAATGGAGTTGAGGTCTAGATCTCCCAGATCCATGTCCTCAACATCATCTGAGTCTAACTATTCAGGAGGTTCCTCTTTCATGTCAATGTCGCATGTTGGGTGGTTATTGCGTGTTGGATCCATCGTTTTTCTGTGCTTTTATTGATCCTCCTCTAAGAGTTCTACATTTAGATTGCCACTTTGAAATTGGTCTTTGCCTGTTTGGATTGAATTTCCTTCATTATCGGGTGGGAGGGAGGCGAAGGAGTTCTTAGTGGCAAAGTTATTCTTGGGTGGAGGGGGATTGGGATGTCATCTTGGTTTTTTCTGGGAGGAGACATGCATGAATCCTTCTACATCATGGGTAGGGGGGGAGGGATTGGCCTCATGGGAGTTAGGGTTCATAGGGCAGTTGCGGAAGATATGACCATGGGCGTGACAATGAAGACAATGAAAGGGAATGTGTTCATAGTCAAGCGTTTGGATCTAGTCAATGTCATGGTATACCAGGGTAATGGATCCCGGGAGGCCTTTGGTGAGATCCATATAGACACATATTCACACATACAAAGTGTAGCATCCAATTTTGGTGGCTTCTGAATATTTGACGACGGAGCCTATGGTGTTTCCAATGCCTTCCAAAATTTCCTCATCCCAAAATTCATGCGATAGGGAATATATCCTTATCCAGACAAGGGTCACCGTGAAATACTCTTTTTCAGGGCTGAAACGTTCGGTCTAGGATCTGAAGTGTAGTCCTGCAGAGTAGAAGAAGTACGGGATGCCTTCGAAGACTTTGTCACGCTCCTCCAGCTTAGAGAAGATGGCTTTGAAGAACCCTTCAGATCCTAGTTTGAGATTGATCGGTCCTTTCGGCTTCCAGGTTGTTTTGATCCACCAGTTGAGGGCCTTCTCCATTGGACAAAATCCCATAAATCTTCCTATGAAAGCATGATCTTGCATATGCTAGATGAAGGGTGCTATGCGGTCAGTTTTCACCTCATAAGTAGGGTTTTTAGAGGCTTTTGGCAGGCATCCAGAGATGACAATGGGAATGGTGGCTTGGCTCTGAGGCAGGGGTTTCTTATCATTCGAGTAGGAGGGAGTGGGTTATGTTTCCTTGCCTGGGGTGGATCACCCATCAGTGGGTTGTGATTGCTCTAGTGGAGTAGAGGGGTTGGTGCGGTGGCCATTGTGTCGACCCGCAATGATCTGACTGTAGGAGGGATCCGAACTCCCCCCTCTAGCCGAAGCCATGGAGGAGAAGGGAGAAGGGGGTGCTAGGGTTTTCAGTCCATGTTTTTTGCAGAGCTTAAACCTAAATCTATTTGACTTGTACATTGTGTGTGTGTGTGTGTGTGTGTGTGTGTGTGTGTGTGTGTGTGTGTGTGTGTGTATTGGAAGTGGTCGATGATTTTTGAATGGATATTTATTATGTATGATGATTTTACTTTACTACTCACGATGGGTGTTGTCAAATTCAATTAATTTTTTTCATGAATGATATGACATAAATTTGAAATGCAATATCTATTTTTTTAAGATCTCCAAAAATTTTATAATATACATTCCAAATGAAATATCTGGTTTTTTTTAAGATATAAGTTGTTTGACATTATACTTATCTAATATTGGTATATTTGACTCACTTGTTTTAATTATAGATGATGATCATGTTATAATCATTATCTTGTTATTTTATATGTATTGTATGTTCTAGATTTTATTTAGATGGAGATTTGATAAGTATAATGATGTTGTTAGTTTGTATGGATGTCCATTTCCCTAAACATTTTTTATAAAAGCTATGGTATAAAATACTTCAAATGCAATATGACTTACTCTATAATAATATAAGTTTTTAAGAGGCGATATATTTACCTAATTAAATTGAAATAAAAAAATATTAAATTAATAAATGGAAGTGAAAAAAGAAGCAACCTGAGTTGTTAAAATGGAAGTAAAATGTGGCTCTAAAATAGAAGTAAAACTTGACATTAAATTGGAAGCCATTCTTGGAGTTATTTTTGGATCTAAGTAGGAAGCTAAATTGGTTGCTTAACAAGAAGCAAAATTGGATGCTAATTAAAAAGCAAATCCCAACACTAAAAGGAAGCAAACCCTGGAGCTAAAAAATAAGCAAAACTAGGTGCTAAAAAGGAAGCAAACCTTCGAACTAAAAGGAAGCAAACCATGGAGCTAACAATGGAGCAATTCTGGAAGCAAAATTTTGTGTCAGTTAAGGAGAAAAACTTGGTGGCACTTCGCAATCAACAAAAGAAGCATTTGTGGAAGCAACAATGGAAGCCAAACCAGAAGCAAACCTTGGCGCTACCTAGGAAGCAAAAAAAGAAGCAATCCAGGTAGAAAACAAAGAAGAAAAAAACGAAGCAATTTTAGAAGCAACAAAAGACTGAATCATGGAAGCCATTTTAGAAGCAAACAAAGACGCAATAATGGAAGCAAATCTTGGCATACATTTGGAAGCCAAACCAGAAGTTATTTTTGACACTATACCAGAAGAAAAACATAAAGCATGATTGGGAGCGAAACTATCGATTGGGAGCAAAACTAGGCGTTATGTCAGGAGCGAAACTAGGCGCTAAACTAGTAGCAAAACTAGGCGCTAATCCTGGCGCCCACCTGAACATGCCATTTGGCGTCGGATTTTGCGCCTGTCATTAAACTCAATTCATGCACTCAAATACACTAAATTTCGACGTTATTCTAGTTGCTAATGGTTTGTTTTGTTGTGGTAGATAATTGTTATTAATATAGAATACTAAAATATTGTTTTTATTTTATAAAAAGTAAAATGTATCGCAATTCACCCCAATAACAAAGCACACCGACAGGGGCAGAAGGTGCGGGGGGAGTCATCTTAGATTCCGATGGAAAAAAGATCTTGGATTACTCATGGGGGCTTGGGAAGACTACCAATAACATGGTAGAAAGTCTTACAGTCTACATGGGACTTCAAATTGCAAGTTTGAGAAATCTCCATGAACTCACCGTTCTTGGGGACTCAGAACTAAATATACAGGACCTTCTTGGCTTAAAAATTTAAACTCTTCAAATTCATAACGGTCTTCAATCTCGAATAAATTCTTTGAAATTCCAATTCTCCAATATCCATTTCTTCCATATTCTACGTTCCCAAAACCAGGTTGTCGATAGCTTAGCCAAATTAACAAAGAATTTGGAACAAAGTCAACTCCGCATAAACCAAGATGAAACCCATGCATGGATCCCTTGAGAACCATTATCCTTGGCTTTTCCTCCTTTTCAGTTTGGAACTATTCCTTTTTTACAACTCAACATCTCCCCCCTCTGGTTTTCCCCTACCCTTCCTCCTTTCTTCGGTTCCCCTCTCAGATTTCCTCCCCTTCTCCGCCCCTTTCTTGACATCTGGACTGCCTCGCTGTACTTCCCGTGTGTTCTTGAAAAATCCCCTCATGTCTTCTCTTTTGCACTCATCCCTATCACTTCTCCCCTCGCGTTTGTTAGCTCTACAGGCTCCCCATACTCCCCAATGACTTCCCCCTAAGCTATGGCATCACTATCTGTTATTTCCTATACGGACGTTCTCTCTGGTACGTGGGTTATTCATTCCTTTCATCCTTCCAAGCATGTGATGTCAACCTCCCTTTATACTTTGAGGTTAATGCTCTGACCCCTCTCAGAAGCTTGTTGATGTCTCAGTAAAGTTTTCTATGATTTGTGCTCCTAATTCCTCCCTCCACCATGAGGGGAAGCACCAGATCCCCTTGCTCTTGTCCCTCCTATGCACTGGAAGAGTTCCAAGATCAAATCCAAGATATGCGTCGGGTATCCAAACGTGCAGAGTAAAGAACGAACACGCAATTAAGGGAGCTTCAAAGAGAAAATCAAGAACTTTGTTGCCAAACAGGCAATCTGCAGAACCAACTTCATCTACAGAAACACCGACACAACCAAGAGCTAGCAATAGATTTGTGCAAGGTTAATAGGAACACCATGAACATGGGGAATCCCCTTGGCCACCCTCAACTCCCAGCAAATTCAAATGAATCGATAAATTGAAGGTTCCCCTCAACCTTTCACTCTAAAGCAGGACTTGAGCAGAACCAAGATCCTCCTGACCCAACCTTGGCTCCAATGAGACACAACTCGGGCGAAGGAATTCCCCCAATCGAAGCCAATCAAGCAAGTCACCGGGAAGCAACATAACCTTCCTATAATCACTAGCTAGGTTTCTTTGATGACCTGCATTTTTTTGTTTATTTTGTTCTCGTTTGTAGCCATTTTCACATGGCAGACTACTAGTTCTTTTTGGACATTCTCTAAGTCCCCCTTTAGAAAGTATCAGACATGTTTATGAACACAAATCAAAGTATCTGTCTTTTGTCCTTTTGTAAAGTGTTGTAGCACAAATTTTCTTTTTTAATACAAATCCCCAGCCGTTTCTGTTAAAAAAAAACAAAGCACACCGACATGCGTATAACTAACATACCAAAACAAGTGTGCTCCTAAGTCGACCAACCACATTGATGCTCTTACAAACATAACGTCCTAGTGCTTAACAAATAAAGTGCACCGATAACCACTATTAATATAAAGTACTAAAATGCTAAAATGCATCACGATGCTCCCCAATAACAAAGTACATCGATGCTCCCTGAATAACAAAGCGCATTGGTGCTCCCCCATTAACAAAACGCACCAGAACAATTGATTTTTAAACAAAAAAATCAATTTAAAAATCATAAACCTTCCATAGTGCACTTAGTAACCAATACAACTCTGGTGCGTTCCTATGGAAAAAATGCATCGGTGTATCTTACTGTTAGGCACACCATTAAAGGGTAAAATAAAAATAAAAAATTACCAAATCGAATCAATGCGTCGAAATATACAGCAAAAAAATGAGTGGGAATTTTATATTTTGAAAATATATGTGTTTATAAATGAAAACTCTAATTATTATTTCATTGTTTTGCCAAAAATTAGAGGGGAGATTTGAGCAAGAGACATTTATGAGCAAGTTCTTTGGAGTGGTTAGATTTTCTTAAAGAGTTGGATTTACTTACAAAATTGCAAAGGAGAAATTTCAGGTAAATGATTTTATTCTAGTCATCGTCTCAATCTTTCCCTTATTTGATTCAAACAAATTTCAGTGCATTATCAAAAAAATGAAAGAGTTTCAAAGTTACATTTAGTATTGGAAACCCTATCTTCCTTATTGTTTCTCTTGGTTTTCCCTTTTATATTTCACAAGTAGAATTATTTTTTAAGCTGTAGATTTTTATAGGGTTTCTTTACTTGTATATGGGGCATCTGATATCTATTACAATGGGGTCGCTCATTGCATCGGATCCCAAACCCTGTCGTTGTCAATTTTCTTTTTAAAAACCGTATTCGAGGTTTGCGGTGCGCACTGTATAGGAATAGTGCACTAGTGCACATGTTCTTGTACAAGAATGAGTTACCGATGCTCTTACAAAACATAACACCTCGGTGCTTAAAAAATAAATCGCACCATTAACCACTATTAATATAAAATAGTAAAATGTTAAAATGCATCACGGTGCTCCCCAATAACAAAGAACATTGATGTTTCCCCTATAACAAAGCACACCAATGCTCCCCCAATAACAAAGCACGTTGGTGCTTCCCCAATAACAAAGCACATTGATGCTTCCCCAATAATAAAGTGCATTGGTGCTCACCCAA
This sequence comes from Picea engelmannii, assembly GCA_009831015.1. NCBI lineage: Eukaryota > Viridiplantae > Streptophyta > Pinopsida > Pinales > Pinaceae > Picea > Picea engelmannii. The sequence goes on along the minus strand of ML798214.1, from coordinate 215,846 downwards.
TAACAAAGCGCATCAGAATAAAAAAAAAATCAACAAAAAAATTAATTAAAGTTGCAAAAATTAATATATATGAATTTATATGTGGAATTAAATTAATGATGTGTGTTGGTTAAGGCATGTCATCGAAATTCCAAGGAATAAACGAGGGAGAAACCGATACATGTTGGTAGGGATGTCCAAAAACATCTACAAGGAGATGGTAAAAGAAATAAACATAATTGCATTGCAGGAGGAGCAATCCCAACAATTACACACACATCAGAGGTATGTAATCATTCATTTATTCATTTATGTACATTGAATTTAATTATCGCATGAAATACTAATTTTCAATTTTTTTGTTGTAGAAAATTAAAAAAAATGAAACCCATTCAACACATAAGATAGGGTGACAAAAAATAAAAGGGTTGATCGCAAAGTTTGTGAGTATTTACTTTTTCGATTTTGCTTAAAATTTCATCTTTGTTACGATCTTTATATTTATATAACTAATTTACACTCATTCATGGATGTTTTCTAATAGGTGCTAACATACAAAGAAGATCCAACTGAAAAATTGATAAACATTGGGTTAAGTATGGGTTATGAGTATATTTTGAAGTATCGAGGCTTAATTGAACAATTTGTTAGCTATGTTGTTTAACTTCCCTTGTTTTATAATTAATGGAACAACAAGAAATCTTTATATTAATTATATCAACTGTGCTTTGTTACGACATATTAAACATGCAGGAAACAAAGTATGTAGTGCATCCAACATAAGGGATTTTGAAAGATGGCATGCAACATGGCTTTGAAAGAATGTGTATTGTTTATGAAATAATCATTGCTATGGTACACTTTTTTATTTACGTAATCATGTATATTCTACTATATATAAATGTAGATATACTTATTAGACTTTATTTCTATGTTTGTAGATGGAACATGAAAATGTGGAACATAAAAAATAAGTCGATTGAGAAAACATCGGGTTAAATAACCAAACTGCAATATCACATACAAGTGATGAAGAAATGAGACATGCATGCAGATCGAGCAATGATAACAGTTCAAGCAATGTCAAATGACAATAAATATAATTGAATGTTATTGCAAGTTGTATGTTTTGGAATATTTGTGTAGTATAACTAAATGTTCAATAATCATTAATATATGTAATAACTATCGTGAAGTGTTACATCTCTTCACTAAGGCTTTGTAGATATAGCTTCGTCATTCATTGTTGTAAGATTGATGGAAATAATTATATGAATATATTTATATTTATGTAATCGGCCTCCTTCAAGTTGTATTAGAGCCAGGATGGGCCTTGAAACCATGTTTTTCGCACTTACCAATGTTTCCAAAGTCGTTGAAGGATTAAGATAAATACAAGAAGATATTTTCTATTTTAAAGAAAAAATGGGGAAATGTTTGGAAAGATTGTTAGGGGAAGACACCAAGGAAGAACATGAAAATGAAGATGAAGATGGCAACGTTGATCAGATTAATGTTGTTATTAATATATTACATCAAATAACATGACTAGTCTGGTATCAAATAAAATGGGCAGCGTAAGGAATAATATTGAAAAGAACGAGGACATATTCGTTTTGCAAATGCAAGCTTAGAATAACAGAGAAACAACTCGGTTTGGCACCTCGGTCTCAGTTGTGTCATCTATCATTCATATTCATATTCTTATATACATTTATTTAATTATCCTTATGGATTTCTTTGTACTGTTCCAAATATCTTGGATGTGTGTAGTTTGAACCAAATTGGTTCACTACATTTGGTACCAAAGCAAGTCTAATCATGGCCTTTGGCCACGCACTTATCAGAGCAAGTTCAATCCCGACCATTGGCCACACATTATCAATCAGGGTTTCTTTGATTCTTGGTCATTGACCACGTCAAGCCCTTGGCCCTATATAATTCAAAAAAAAAAAATCAATGTGCTGGAAATTAGAAAACAAAACCAGAAATCAAGTATCAATTCCATGGAATAGAGAAAAGCATTTGTTGCCAACAATTCAATTCCATTATATATACGTATATAACCACCCAAAGAAAAATAAACAAATTTTGGAATTGTGCACACAGTTGCAAATTACAGCGCCATACAAAGTGTTACAGTGTCATACGATTACAGGGATACACAATTGAATAAATTAATTGATAGAGTTGTATGATCCCCCAATTATTACCTTCCATACCATCTCGTTCGTACACAACCACATACTCAGTGTTTGTGCACCTTACAGACCTGTACAAAATTCAGTGGTACACTTAATTAATTAAGAGCCAAACATGTCTATTTGATCTCTTTTACAAAATTCATTCGTACTAGCCACAATCGTACTAGTCGTCGTCCACACAAGTCAACGTCCATATGCTGCCACTCTCATACACCCGCCAAATTCGCTCATCTGAACGCTACCATTCTACAAAATTATCACCTATAAAAACAAAGAAATTGCTCTCCTCAAGAATCATAGTCAAAACTTGATCACCTAGATTAAGAAGTTAAAAGGTGAGAAGAATTCACAACAAGAAACGTTAAAGAAAATTACCAGCAAGAAATCATTGATTGATAAGGAAACAATGGTCGATCCCATCAAAATCAAGAAATCATCAGTTGTACTAAATGTGCTAACCAATTGGTGATTCCCGAGTCAAATATAATTGAAACAATAGATTCAATGAATGAAAAACAATATGAAATAAGCAATTTACAACTGAGAATTGGATATTATACTTTTGTATCACAATTCACCATTAAATCTTTATTTTGTGATGACAGTGACATAATTCTAGGTTCATCCTGGATGGAAGCACTAGGGTCTTTCATTTTAAACACGAAGAAGAATTTTTTGACATTTTCATATATAAAGAAAAAGATAACATTATAAGACTCTACATTGGAGTTAGATCCAGTAACGTCAGAAGACTTTAAAGATATCTCAAAAGTAATACTTCAAGAAAATAAAAAATCAATGCAAAATATGCAAAAATAAATTGATAAAATTATCACCTATAAAAACGAAGAAATTTCTCGCCTCAAGAATCATAGTCAGAACTTGATCACCTAGATTAAGAAGTTAAAAAGGGATAAGAAGTCGCAACAAGAAACATTAAAGAAACTTACCAGCAAGAAATTGTTGGTTGATAAGGAAAAAATGATTGATCCCATCGAAATCAAGAAATCACTAGTTGTAAAAATCCAAGTTGCATAGAAAGGAACAATTACAAGTCAAGTTGAAGTCGAGACAACGTTAGACGTTGGAATACAATTGATGGAATCTACAACTGTACTTACTAATCAAAATTCATACATTAACAAGGAAGCATCGATGCATGAAGAAAATCATATAATGAAATTAAACCAAGAAAACGCTACAAGTATGATAAGGGAAAATCATCTTATAAGTGTTGGATCATGTTGTCATTGATGCCAATGGTTTGATTATTTGGGAGATTGTTGGATCATATGTAAATGGTTTGGTTTGATTGATGTCATTAATCGATGTAAAGTAATTGATTGATATGATTCCCTTGATGAGAATGATATATGTCCAAGTGGAAACCAATCGATAAAAATGGATCATTGTTATGATGCATTGATGAAGATGGATCAATGAGTTGTCATTGATACATGATTCATAGTTGATATATATGATGCAGTGGTGAATTGATGCAAAGATGAATCATTATTGTCTTATCATGGTTAATAAGGTGCACAAATGGATGAACTCCAAAGTGGTCCCCTTATGGTGAAAGCCCTCACGGGAAGACACTTTATGGAATAAGTTATCCTAGAAGAATGGTTGGAGGACCCATGCTTGTATGTGGAATAATGAGATGAAGATCAAT
>ML798214.1:192700-211369 GCA_009831015.1 Picea engelmannii | reverse complement strand
TCACTAAGACACTGGTATGGTTACATTATTGTCTTGATAGATGCTATTGTTTGATATGTTGTGAATGCTTAGGGAATTCTTGGTATGGCCTCTATGATGTGGCTCAATTTGGTTGATTTGATGGATGGAGTGAGCAACACTCTTGTGATTCAGTAGTGACATGATTGTTATGGTATACTTGTTGTTTATACATGATTGAGATAACATTCATATTGATTTGTTGTGGAGCATGAGAAAGCTATTGAGAGCTTGGATGTATTGTGACTGGTTGTGGGTCAATTTGGACAATGGAAGACAGAAGAGTTATGAGCATGTGAAGAAAAGAAAAACCCTAGTTGCTTAGAAGCAGACGCTTGTTGCATTATACACTGGACGCATTCACACGCGGGCTGTAGTGAGCTACAGCGCGTTCACATGCGGACTGCACTATTGACAGGTCGCGTACCTATTGACAGATTGATATCTGTTGAGGATTGTTGCCTCATCTCAGTTGATGCTGAGGGTGTAAGCTGAGTCTTGCATATAGAGCTGGTGCTCTTGTAGAGTTGTACTCTATTCAGTTGTTGTTGATAAACCCAAGGATTGTAGTCCGTAATAAAAAGAAAATTGTACATACATCTTGTGTTCTTTGTGTCCATTATGATGATGACTTGTTGATGATATATTGTTGATATGTGCCTACATCTAACTGGTTATAAATGACAGCAATGGGTAATGAATAAATGTTGAATGTTAATTGATAAGTTTTGTGCAAGAGGGAAGTTTTAGGAAAAAGAGCCCCACACTCATTCACCCCCCCCCTCTAAGTGTGGTAGGTGTGTCCAACAATAAGAACTCCTTATCGACATCCAAACCATAAGAGCATATATCTTAACTAGTCAGAATATCAATGTCACTCGGGATGGGAACAACTAACTTTTCGTCCGAAAAATATTGCTTCCAGCGCAATTAAATCTCACGATAACAATTCATCGTGGAAGTGCAACGTTTTGCAAAGGATTGAATTAGGATGGTCAAATCCTTTTACAATTCAATATTTTTTCTCAGCACCCAAAGATTCATATCGTCTCGTATCATCAACTATGACAGCTCCGGGAACAGAGAATGATACAAAGACATTACAAGCCAGAGAAAAATGCATCAAGCCATTCCATAACTATGCTTTGAGGACAAAGCATTTCTTAAGGGGAAGGCAATTAACAACATAAATATAGATACAATATAAAATATAAATACTAATAAATAATCAATAATTAATGATTAATAATGAAGAGACACCTTATAATGAAACTCACGTCTCTCCATGAAAGGGAACCCCTACGTGGGTATATATACGACCCTCATTCTCACTTGTATAATCTATCATTCATATTCTTATATACTTTTATTTAATTATCCTTGTGGATTTCTTTGTATTATTTCAAAGATCTTGGATGTGTGTAGTTTGAACCAAATTGGTTCACTACAATTTGTCTGTGAAAATAAGGGATTTTGTTTAATGTACTCAACATATTGTCCCAATTGAATGAGGACATGTCACCAAGGAGTGTAACAATTACATATTGGTTTCATTTTGATTATTATTTTTTTACAGAACTGAGTAGTGAATTTGTATTAAGAAAAGAGGAGTAGGCTACAACCGAACTATAGCCACTTGAGTCAAAATTACAGTTGTATTCTTCATCATTTACATTCCACATTTCAAAATTAGAATTGTTCTTCGCAGTTGTGCTTATTCTACTATGCTTACTAGTATATATCCTAATATACAAACAGTGCAGCCAAATGCATTTGAACATCACAAAAATTTGTAAAAGTGAGCACCCATGCACATTGATATTATGGAGGGGCTAGTATTCTTGAGGACAACCCCTCTCCACCGATGACTAGGAGGTCGGGTTCCTTTCCACAGGGTTCGTTTGCTTTTTTGTATGCTTTTGTGTCAACTTGCCTTAAGACATGGAAGAACCTTAATGAGGGAATACCTTTGCATCTGGCTCTGATTGGATTGCACATTTTGTTGAGCCAGGTTTATGATGGGGTACTATCCATAACCATATGCCTTATGATCGGTGAGGAGTCTCCAATGATGATGGCTTGTTGGATGTTCCTATCAAGGAGAAGGGTAACTCCTTGTCACAAGGCGTAGGACTCATCTTGATTGTTTGTGGCAACCCCCAAACTCCAGGCAAAGCTACTTACATTGTTTCCTCTAGGGTCGAAGAGAACCCCACTCGCATGTGCCTCCCCATTCAAATTTGAAGGACACGAGGGTGGTCTTTGATCCACTTATGTGTGCACAGGTCACGATACCATTTAATATAGTATCTATGGCTGCAATCACACGTTCGACCACTACCTCAAGGTTCCCCCATGGCTCCAAGTAAGAACCTCACCAGAATTGAACCTTTCCCAATGGTGAAAAACTCTTATTTTTCCACCATTGGATCCAACCCCTTTGGGCTTTTAAATTTGAAGGACATGGGGGTGGGATTTGATCCACTTATGTGTGCACGAGTCACAATACCATTTAATATAATATCTTTGGGTACAACCACACGTTCGACCACTACCTCAAGGTGCTCCCATGGCTCCAGGTAAGGCCCTCATGGGAATTGAACCTTGCCCAATGGTGAAAAACTCCTCGCTTTCCACCATTGGATACAACCCCTTTGGGATTTTAAATTTGAAGGACATGGGGGTGGGATTTGATCCACTTATGTGTGCATGGGTCACGATACCATTTAATATAGTGTCTTTGGGTGACACCACATGTTCGACCACTACCTCAAGGTGCCCCCATGGCTCCAGGTAAGGCCCTCACGGGAATTGAACCTTGTCCAATGGTGAAAAACTCCTTGCTTTCCACCATTTGATCCAACCCCTTTAGGATTTTAAATTTGAAGGACATGGGGGTGGGATTTGATCCACTTATGTGTGCACGGGTCACGATACAATTTAATATAGTATCTTTGGGTGCAACCAAACGTTCGACCACTACCTCAAGGTGCCCCCATGGCTCCAGGTAAGGCCCTCATGGGAATTGAACCTTGCCCAATGGTGAAAAACTCTTTGCTTTCCACCATTGGATCCAACCCCTTTGGGTGGTTTTATTTTGATTATTGTGGACCTTTACGCTGTCCCATTTTGTATGGCGATAGGTCACTTATTTTATTGCATTGTCAAATGTTGTAAATTGTTGTGTTGTTGATTAATTAATATATTGATGATTTACATTGTTACAAATAACATAGGTGTAATTCGTTCGATAACACATTAATGCAATCATTATATCAAAATGCAATAATAAAAATATAAAAATCAATATTATTATAAAAAAACATTTGATTTTGAGATGATTAATTGAAAATTTGTATAAAACAAATTAATTAAAATATATACATATTAGTGCACTATATTCTTTTGAACTCACTAAACGATGCATTTTTATGAGTTATACGCATCGATGCTAAAAATTGTGAGAAAGCATCGTTGCTTTAAACGACATAATATACAATTATATGTTTATCGTTTCAAAATAGTTTGGTGTGCATGATTACAATATGCACCAGTGGATGCATAAACATAAAAAAACACTGGTGCTTTTAATTTATGTGTAGACGTCGGTGCTTTTTATTTATGTGGAAGCACCAATGTTTTCTATTTATGTGGATGTACCGGTGCTTTGTATCTATGTGGACGCACCTGTGATTTTTATTTATGTGGACACATCGGTGCTCTTTATTTATGTGGGCACATCAATGCTTTTTATTTATTTGGACGCATCAGTGTGTGATACTCAATACCGCATCAATGTGTTTTAACAGTACAAACACAGACAAAAAAACCTCTGTTAAAACCTCCTCCCGCCCAATTTTTTTTTAGTTATATGGAACATCCGTTAAAACCTTTGCTTGTGGAAGCCTCAGGCATGCTCTTAAACCTGGACAAATCTAAGCTTTACTTTTTCAATACGCCAATTACAATACAAAACCATATTTCCAGACTTTTAGGAATACCTAAGAGCTCCCTTCCTTCCATTTACCTTGGCATACCCCTCACAGGGGAGCCGACACGTTCCATTTCTTGGGATAGCTTGTTCCTTTACTTCTCCCATAGGTTAAGCAACTAGACCTTTAGACCTCTTAATATTGCTACCAGACTGGTGCTCCTCAAGTCAGTCCTGTAGGCACTGCCCACTTACCTCTTCACTACTCTGGCAGCACCTATTTCGGTAATTCGAGCAATCAGGGGCCTCCAAAGAAATTTCCTGTGGCACGGCCACCAAGACAATAAAAAATGGGCACTGGTTGGCTGGGATAAACTATGCAAGCCCAAAAATTTTGGAGGACTGGGACTTCGTGATCCGGGAAAGCTCAACCAAGTCATGGGGGCCAAAATGTGGTGGAGATGGTTGCAACATCCGACAGAACTCTGGGCGCAAATCTGGAAACAAAAGTATGCCCCAAATACACAAGTCGATCAGTTAATCATATTCAATGACCATATCCAAGAATCCAACATTTGGAACACGGCCTGGCAAAATCGCCTTCTCATTCAGAGGCATGCCTTCTGGGAAGTAAGGAATGGAGAAAGCACACTATTTTGGCAGGACTCGTGGCAGCAGCTACCCCCCCCTCTACGACTTGGAAGATCTCAATCCCCTCAAACAAAAGCTCCATCCGAATACTTTTCAGAGAGTTAGAGATCTTTGGAATCCGATTCACAGGAACCAACCCTGGAGACAATGGAAAACAAAGAGAATAGAACTACAGCTCACGGAAGGCACGGATCTCCAAGCCTGGCAAGAATGCGCTACCCACAGGAAAATATCAATCAAAGATTGAACGAACATCCTTCGATGGGGACACTCTACCACAGGTATTTTTTCGATTAATGAAGCCTGTTACCTGCAGGGAAATTACCAAAATCAATCCCTAGAAATCATCTGGAGCAAAATTTGGAAAGGTATCCTTTGGCCCAAAGTTTCAATTTTCCTATGGATCACAACTCAAAATCGTATCCTCACATGGGATAATCTCTTAAAAAGAGGCTTTATAGGCCCCTCTAGGTGTACCCTATGTCACCAGAGAGAGGAAACCATGGAACATATTTTCAACAATTGCCACTACAGTCAACAGATCTGGGATTTGGGAGCCCAAACTATGAAACGCACCAACAAAAATGGGAGCAGTATCAGGGAAACAATTGCGAACTGGGATACGATCTCCTTCCACAACCCAATTCTCGAACGCATTTGGCAGCTGCTCCCTGGGTTCACCTTATGGGCAATCTGGAAAGAACAGAACAAATGAATCTTTCATTTGAAAACCTCCCTTCCTGCTACCACATGGGAACAGGTTGAGAAGTTAATTCGAGAAACGATCAACAACAAAGACTGGAACCCTAAAGATCTTCAATGCACTCCCGAGGAGAACAATATTCTCAAAAGCTGGAATATGCACATTCATGTTCACACTCCTGTGAAGGTAAAAGGCAACCATTCCAATGGCCCTATAAGATGGACCCCCCTCCATTAGGTTTCATCAAGATAAAATTTGATGGTGCCTCTAGGGGAAACCCAGGACCGACAGGTTTCGGCTCAGTCCTCCGGAACCATGTTGGCGAGATCCTGCATTTGGTGGCAGGTTTCCTGGGTGAGAACACAAACAATGTTGTTGAGCTTTTAAGCCTTATTCAAGGCCTTAAGGTTGCAACTCACAATCAACACCAAAAGGTCATCGTAGAGGGAGACTCTCATATCATCATCTAGATCATCATCACCAAAATCCTTCACGGAGAACATCCATTGCGAATATCTCCTAGTTGGAGGCTTTCGGGACTTCTGGAAGACTTTGGAGCTCTCGTCCACCCCAACCTCACCATAGTCCCTTCTCATGTGAAAAGAGAAGCAAACAAAGTAGCAGACTGCCTGGCTAATGCGGGAGTCGAGACCAAGTCAGAGCTCATACACTAGCAAGCCAATCTCTCTGATGATACTGAACTCTCAAGGCGATGCAAAGACCTTGCTAGCAGGGATGCCTCAGCCCCGGATGGGGTGACACGTTGCACAACACCGCCACCTAGTATGGCACCTAGCCTCGGTTTAAATGTGGCAGGTTGCTCCCCATCTATTCAGCATTAACGATGGGAGCAGGCCATTACAGCAAACCTCCGGGTGAGCAACTTCTCCCTCACGGGAAAGGGCCAGCACTGCAAGCATTTAGTATGGCAGAGTTATTGCGAGGATAGGAGCAGCCGTCCCACAAGATTGTGAAAGCAAAGAGGCATGGTCACATTAGGCTCATTCTTGCTTTGCAATTTTCTGTCGACTGTGAGCTCTGGTGTGTTTTTCTTTGCATCCTTCAGAATTCTCCGAGCCCTAGTGAGTTTGATTCCCACTCCTGCTCCACGATGCCCAGGGAGCGAGACAAGCCTTGTCGGGGGTCGGCTTGGTACACCCATGCTGCTCAACGCCAGAGGAGACAGCATATGGAAAGAGCACTCTCGCTGGCCAACTCCATTCTTCGTCAGAGAACAAGGGTTGCTTGTCTCGCACTCCATGCTCCTGCAATTGACTCTGCAACGGAGGAGCACGCTCAGACCCCACCAGCACTGGATAATTGGCAGCCTGCAGGCATTACGCAAGTAGAAAATCCTCCAACTGCACCTGAAACTCTAGTTGGAAGTAGCATGAGGGGGAGGCTTGAGGAGGATTTCCCAACCTGTTACGTCGAGGAAATACCATACATGGAAGACACTCATGCAAGAGACAACACAAGGGGGAGGCTCTGTGAGGATTTCCCAATGTGTTATGTTGAGGAAGTGCCTTACATGGATGTGCTCTCGCAGGGGACCTGCGCATCAATGGTGCACCATACAGACATAGCCGCCGTGGAAAAAGATGAGGCCAGCGCAGAAGCAGGGATGGTTATTCCAAGCGAGGCAGGCACAAAGGGAATGCATGCACGATCCGGTGCCCAACCACCATTCCTCCATGCAACACACCTAGATCTAGTGTTTAATCTTCGAGGACAAATGGTAGACCAGGAGCACAGAGCCCTCCTAATGGGACAACGTTTGGATATGCCTCTGGATGCTTACTCCAATGCCCTGACGAATCGAAAATGCCCAACGTGCGCCCAACCATTTGTCATTCAGGCCAGAGCAGTGTGGCAGGAGGACGAGGGCGACAGGCCACCGAGTATTTGATCATGTCATTTTTAGTCTGGTTTTTTCTTTCACTTCCAGCCATGTTGGGGCTCCTTTTTGCTTTTAATCTTGTTGTTCAGATTCAAGACGATGTATGGCCATCTTTCCTGGTTTCCTTCGGGCAGGACAAATGGCGAAACAATCTTTTGATTTTTTTCCAGAAGAAACATACGTGCCCCAAATTGTGTTGGTTTCTGGTAAAATGGCGGCACATTTGGTGGCTGCAGCACCATTGTATCTCTCTGTATCTTTTGTTAATATAATATAGTAGGTAATAACCTTTTTTACTTAAAAAAAAAAAAACCTCTGCTTGTAATAGCGAAGGTTTTTTTTTTTAATTATGCCAAATCTTGTAACACTAAAAACCTCCGCAAAAACCTCTGCTACAAGGTGTTCTTCTTGTAGTGAATGGAACTATAGTATACATGGGACTTGGAAATTCTATAAAATGTATATAAGAATTTTATGATAAGATGTTTAGTAAATATTTGAGAAATTTAAGCACGGTAAAACCCCAAAGCAACTAAATAATCAAACTCCAAACCTCCATAGTAAACAATGTCAAATTCATCTTGTCATCTTCAGAAGAGAATGGGGAAAGATAGATATAGATCCTAGATCTTATGCAATTTCCTATTTACATAGGTAGATAGAAGGAAAACTATTGTGATGTGATGATACCCTAGAAAATACATATACCCATCAAATATAGCTTACCCTAGAATTTGAGTTTTCCATATCAATTGTCCCTCTCTCATTCTCAGGCAAACAAATTTAAATTTCTCATAGAAGTTTGATTTTTTTTAACTTTTCCACTTGCCTTTGCACCTAGCAAATGGAACAAAACAATGAACCTACAAAAACACTACACTGACATATTACTTGTGCATATTGGTTTTTTTACTTATATCATAATGTTTATAGATGCATTGTTCCCTGCTTCATTTGTCCTTGTTTTTTGCTACCTATAACCATCAACACCTTATGCATTTTAGCACTCAACAAGATTCCTATAAGCATTAGTGAAGGCTCTATGACTTGTAGCCTTCTAAAATTTGTTACACTTGTGAGTAACTAATGCAATGATGTTTTGGATGTTGTATACCAACTTTTCATTAGTTTTTACATAATATTAAATGTATTTATGTAATGGTTGTTTTCATAATTTTTTGTCTAGTAAGTCATTATTCAAATTGTCATTTAAAATTTTAAAAAAATATCTACATCCTAAGCTGGAAAATCACAGTTTCATCTTTTCTTTGGTCTCTAAGTCCTTATGCCTTTCTAGCTTATGAAATATGTTAAGTCTTGTGTGTGTGCTCACTCTGTTATGTTATGGTATTTTTTATAGTTTATGATAGAGGCTCAAGTGGTATGCACAATACCATTATGTTGAATTCAAGTTTTATTTTTGTATTTTTCCTCCTTAGGAGATTTTGTTGGTTATATGTGTATCCCTTATTATACCTGTCGTGCAGGTATATAGAGTTCTATATGTTCTTTGACCGTGCATTAGTTAAGAGTCGACTAAAAATTTGTGAGTGTTTTATAAAGTGTTACATTAGAAATCCATTTTTTTTATTTTTATTTTTAATTATTTAAAAATATTTATATGTCATCTAATTGGTTGTTCAATTTGACACCTTATTGTCAAGCCGGCGACAATTGTCTAGAAATTGATGATCTTGAATAAATGCAAACATACTGCTAAATCTTGTCTTTCCTGCGAAATATATGGGCGAGAATCGTTTAAAGGAAGAGGTGTGTGGGACTTGTTAATAATGTACAATTATACGACAAATATTCACGGATTAGTTGTTGGTTTAATTAAGTTTTAGCTTCCAACTATTCGAATCAATTTGATCTAACTAAATAGTACATCCCCAAATCATTTCAACTCGACAACAAGACTACGCGTTAAATATTCTATGGTTCTCCAAATCGACTAGGTTAAGTATAAACATATAAGCTTAATTAAGCTCTATAATTCTGTCTAACAATAGTCTCCATCCATTATTGTTGCATCCTCTTATGGCAATATAATCTTCTTTAGCCACCTTAGACGAATGTTGAAGCAACATATTTCCTACCCTGCGAAGGATTTTCATTCACGCATTGTCATTCAACATTTACCATTTAATCATTCTCAATTCCTTCACATCGATAGGTATATGCTAGTAGCCTTGTTTTTCATGGGTTCAACCATGAGACAAGATTTGATGGAACCAAATCCCATTAATACCACTCCAGCTACAACTTAAGAAGTAATTAACAAAAATCAATTCAAATAAGAAGGAGTTCCCTTTATAGCGTCTCCTTTTCCCAATATATTTTGAGAACAAATTCTCTATGTTATTGTAAGAAGATCTTCCCTTTCCCACTGCTTTGATTGACACGTCCTTTAATTCAAATGGCAGTACAACACATTAGTTATGAATGAGAGTCAAACAAATAACTCACATGAAGGATTATTTGTTGGCCTCTAATCCATGTAAAACATATCATCTAAAGATCATGACGACCTCCTCGTCAAAAACCCATAGTAACAGAGTTTCGAATTTCTCTATTGGCAACTTCAACACTCGATCTACTCAGACTCTTCAGTCAGACCCTAAATCCTCCCTAACAAAATTCTAAACCTCTTTTATGCACCAGTCCGTAATCACTTATTTCGTTCAGGCGCTAAGTCCATGTCCCCCACTCAACCAGATGTTATAGCCTTACGCCAAACTCCACACCGTTAGTTCCTACATCCTTTGGCGCTTGTTTGTTTGACCACATATGCCCGACTCCTTGACCAAACGCTTACAAATAAGTGCTAAAATTCAAGAGCTTAACCTTACACATGACCTTGAGCCATGACCAAGGGCTTATCATCGTCGTCGTTCCTTTCTTTTATCGAAGAATTGACACACACATAAGTTACCCTGCTCCGACGATGAGCTAAAAACTAGGGTGTCAACACTTAGCTTTCCATGGGGTCACAAGTTATGACCATGTGATAAAATGTTGTCGTCAACCCTCTAGAGTATCGATGTACTTCTTCCAGGTTCAAACCATCCAACGACATGCTGAGTACTGAAAAAACTAGACCCCACTCTGAACTTTCGTTCCAACAAAAGATTGCCATGTGCCATATTCTTGATTCATTGGTTTGCTTTGCTTTAAACAAATCCTCGTTGTTGATCTGATCGTTGCATATGTTGTCGATCACCTTATCTTTATCGTCTTTGACGATCCTTCGAAGCTTGCATCCCGGTGTGGCAAAGCCCCGATGATACAATTCTTCGATGATATAACAGGATCCACGATTTATCTCAGCCGTCAATATCTTGTGATCAATTATCACGATCCACTCACCTTTTCCCACTCCACTCTTGGAATCAACGAATTAGTTGTTATGTGTCCCTTCAGAACTATAGATCTAACTCAGTTCAAGTAGATCTCCACCATCGATCTTTTGAAGCTTGTCTTAGCTTCGTCGTCGTCGGAAGTAAAAGACTATGTAGTATCGATCTAGCGAGGTCATGATGATACAAACTCCCGACAATATAACCCCAATGATCTCAGACACTGATTTGGAAAAGGGTTTTCCTAATCTAATCTCAGTCGTCCATACTTAAAACACATAAATGAAAATTGGGCGCTATAATCAATGGTCACGATTAACTCTTCATCCTGATCGGATGATCATTGTTCCTCGACACCTGCAAGGGATTTAAGTTCGTCCATTGAAGGTATTGACCCTCGATTCGCCTACGCATATAGCAGAAGTTTAATCTCTCATTCAATCCCAATTCCAAACCAATTCATTGTCAACTCGACCCGATCGATCCTTCCTTCTTCGAATAAGGGTTTTAACACAATTAAAGCTCCAAAAACTTCAACAAATATTCTAAGAGTCCGATCTGGACTTCAATCATTCAACACAAGGAATTTAATACATTGGAAAGATATCCAGACTCCACATTGACTTAGGGTGCCCACAAACACAAATATTTATATTAATGAATCTCTTTACATTGGTTTAAAAAAATATCTCTACCCAATTCTACTGCCAAGCTCGACTTTGACCTTCTCTCACTCCTTGGTCCGATTCTTCATTCATTTGGCCACACTCCTTTGGCTCGATTCTTCACTAATTGGCCACACCCTATATGCCCGAAGGCTTACAATTTATGCATGGAAGCTAAACTTCTAGCTCAAGAAAACAAATTCTAAAAATCTTGTAACTAATTACAACAATAGCATTTTCAGCTCTCTAACATTGATGAGGATCCATTTGATCGAATCCTCCTTACTTAGGAAAATCCACCTAATCCAACTAATTGCTTAAATAATCTTTTTACATCATGATTAGGGAAAACAAACCCTCTCCTTCTAGAATATGAAAACAACTTAGGAAAATATAATCAAATCCATTAAGGGAACACGCTCCCTTTAGTAAATCCTAAGACCCCTTAGGTCTAATAAAAAAGGTTGATTTTTGAGGCAAAATGCTCCTGCATCGGACTCCCAGGGTTAAAATTTTCATGATCTCCTGATCACGAGTCTTTTTTTTTTAATTCCTCCTAGATCCCAAACCTTATCTTGTTGCTCACTTGCCTTGTTGTCATGTTGTTGCATTGTTGTTTTATGCGGCCTTCGAGGATCCCATACTTTACTTTGTTGCTATGCAAAATCCTTTCTTGCTTTAGTAAGTTGTACTTGCATGTTTCTCTTCTTCTTTTGCCTCTGGTATTTCCACTTGGAAATATTCATCAAATTCTCCCACTACTCATCCAATTCGATGTCCAGTCTTGTCGTTTGTTGTTACACATCCTTACTAAAATCTGTCTGCTGCAAATTTTCGTAGAAACTTTGTATGGTTGTTGCCATCTCCTTGTCTTCACACCTTTGTCTATCCTCAACTTCTTTAAAACATTTCTCGCTAAATAAAAAGTTATGAAAACAACATTTCATATCTCTAAGCTGCATGCTCAGTCTACGTGATTGCTCAAACAAACTCTGTTCTTGGATCTTATTAAAATGATTGATTTGCAGTAAACATTTTATACATCTTCGTAAGGATTCCTCCAAGATTATGCACGATTGATCTTCAACACCATCATCATCCTTCACTGTCATTTCCTATTTAGCAAGTTCCATGCTTGCATAACCCATTCCAAGATTTCATGTACTTTATCACCTGAAGTATCTCCAAGCCAAATTACTGTCCTCTTCACATCTTCATCCTCTTTAGCACATGCATCCTTTGAACATGCATGGTCTCCCCTTTCATAGATTTTATGAGACAATGATGTCTCTACTTCTGATGCAACAGATTTATAGATATATGTCTAATTTAGGCCTTCATGAGGCAATTCTTCATCTTCCTCTTCTCCTATGACATCTTCTGGTGGATGCATATATTCATAACCTACAATCACACACAATTCATTAGTTTTAAAAACACGAGACGCGTGAGTCTCTTTGTATGCTTCTAGCATCAATTCTTCATGTTTATCTGAACTTTCCCAATAGTCCACGAGACTCTCAACGGGTCTCCATTCAGCATCTTCATGATCATCTTCTCCAAGGATTTCTCCTTATTTTGGTTCACAAAATTGAATTGTTGGTCCTGCTTCCAAGGACTTTCTGTATTCAGTTTCTCTAATTTCTTCCTATATGATCCAAGCATCCAATATGTACTTCAAGCTCTGTCTCAGCTTCCTTACATATATTTGTACAATATGCCATTTGACCTTCTTCTTCACATTCCAACATTGTCTCTGGTTTTCCTCACTTTATTGTAGCAACTCCCTAATTATACTAAGTCTTTCCTTAAACTCAACAAACTCTCTGTCAATTTCCTCTTGACTCATCTGCTTTCTGTCAATTGTTTTGGCATTCTCTTTACTCTCCCCGTGGCTTTCTTTTGAACCTCTAGCATGACTATCAATAGTCATCTCCATATCTTCCCTCTGTGAACTTATCCTTGCCCACTGTGAGTTGCATCAAGTCTTTCCTCTCTGTAGCAATCTCTACACCTTGCCACTCAATACCTCATCAAACTTTCCTCGTGAGCTTGATCTTTTGGTATCACAGGTTCTCTCCTCTGGAACCTTATGAGCATCCTCTGCTCTTCTCTAGCTTTTACATCTACCCACACTCTTCTGAGAACTTCTATTATTCTTGTTACTTCCAATCCTCAGTTGGAAGTGTTTACAACATCCCTCGCTGCAAGGTTCTTTCTTCCACAAGATTCTTCACTTGAGAGCTTCACTTGTTTCCTCTTCATCTATTATAACTTCTCTAGCTGTAATAGTTGCTACCATTCTTTTCTCCTCCTACTGCTACCTGCAAACATAAATATATATATTTTTATTTACCAAAGTCAATTATCAAAACATCATATCAATACCTGCAAGATCTGTTTCATGATCTTGTCCTCCAAACATCTCTTATGCTTCTTGGTTGGAATGGCCTCAATTTTACAGTAATTCAACAAGGTAATTGAATATCCAATTCCTTTTTCTGCCTATCTACACAATCTTCTTCTCTAGAAACAGATCCCCAATCAATTTCATGGTTCTACTCAACACTCTCCTCGGTGGAACTATCCTCTGCCTACAAATTTTTTGTTACAAAATTTCACTGTTTTTCAGCTTGCTTCAAAGAACAAACTGACTCTACAATTCCCATCTCAAAGAAAATACTCGTGTTGTATCTCTTACAGAACTCCAAAGAGCGTTGTTGTGCTCTGATACTACTTGATGGAATTGAGTGGCGCAAGATTTTTCTCCGTCTTTGATACCACTTGAAGATGACCTCCTAGTCAAAAACCCATAGTAACAGAGTTTCAAATTTCTTTGTTAGCAGCTTCAACACTCGAGCTGCTCAAACTCTTCATCCGTACCCTAAATCCTCCCTTAAAATAATTTTGAAACTATGCTATACACCAGTCCGTAATCACTTATTTTGTTTGGGCACTAAGTCCTTGTCCCCACTCGACCATATGCTATATCCTTATCCCAAACTTTGCACTACCAATTCCTTCATCATTTGGCGCTCGCTTGTTTGACCACATATGATCGACTCCTCGACCAAATGCTTACAACCAAGCGCTAAAATTAGAGTGCTTAACCTTCCACGTGACCTTGAGCCATGACCAAGCACTTATTGTCGTAATTGTTGCTTTCTTTTATCAGAGTGTCGACACACACATAAGTTACTGTACTCTGATGACGAGCTAAACACTGGGGTCTCGGTGCTTAGCTTTCCATAGGGCCACGAGTTGTGACCATGTACTAAAATGTTGTCTTTGACCCTTTGGAGTATCGATGTACTTCTAGGTTCAAACCATCTCGACGATACATTGAGTACCGACGAAACTGGACCCCATTATGAACTTTCGTTCCAACAGAAGATTTCCACGTGCCCTCTTCCTAATTTGTTGGTCTAGTTCGCTTTAAAGAGATCCTCGTCATTTACCTAATCGATGTATACGTCGTCAATCACCTTACCTTTATCGTCGTCGGCGATCAAAGTGGATATCATCGTCGACGATCCTGTGAAGCTTGTGTCCCGATGATATAACAGGATCCACGATTTATCTCAGTGGTCAATCTCTTGTGATCAACGATCACGATCCATTCACCTTTTCCTAGTGCACTCTTGGACTCGACAAACTAGTTGATACATGTCCCTTTAGAAGCATAAATCTAACTAAGTTCAAGTAGATCTCCACTGTCGATCTTTTGAATCATGTATTAGCTTCGTTGTCGTCGGAACTAAAATACTATGTAGTCCTGATCTAGTGAGGTCATGACGATAGAAACTCTCGACGATATAACCCCAATGATCTTGATCATCGATTTGGAAAAGGGTTTTCCCAATCTAATCTCAGTCGTCCATACTTAAAACACACAAATGAAACCTAGGTGTTATAATCAACGGTCACAATTAGCTCTTCATCCCAATCAAAAGGACATTGTTCCTTAATACCTGCAAGGGATTTAACTCTGTCCATTGAAGGTATTTGACCCTCGATTCTCCTGTGCAAAGAGTAGAAGTTTAATCTCTGGTTAAATCCTGATTCCAAACCAATTCGTTGTCAACTCGACCCGATCGATCCTTCCTTCTTCGACTGAGGATTTTAACACAAAAAAAGCCCCGAAACCTGCAACAAATATTCTAAGAGTCTGGTCTGGACTTCAATCATTCAACATAGGGACATTAATACATTAGAAATATATCCAAACTCCACACTGACACGGGGTGCCCACAAACACAAAGATTTATATAAATGAATCTTTGTACATCAATTTACAAAAATATATCTGCCCAATTCTACAGTCATGCTCTACTTTGACCTTCTCTCACTCGGCCCGATTCTTCATTCATTTGGCCACACTTCTTTGGCCCAATTCTTCACTAATTGGCTACACCCTCTATGCCCGAAGGCTTACAATTATGCATCGAAGCTAAACTTCCAGCTCAAGAAAACATATTCCTAAAATGCTCCTGCATCAAAAGAGTTTGTGACTTGCAAGAAGTAAGCAAATATTTAACATGATACATTAGCATTTTAAGAATGCATATGACTATTTTTTCATGTATCCATTTGTAAAACACTTTTCATGTGTAGTGAACTATATTGTATGTGGAAATTGTGTTTGAAAAGCCAAACCTATAATATATATAAGTAAAAATGGTGCATTGCATTTCAAAAAGTTGCATTAGTAATGTACCTTTGAGAGGTAACCATTGTCAACGAGAAGAGACACGAAGAAATAACCCAAGAAGCTGCAAGTTGTCAAACAACTTCCCTCACATACAAGTGCTCTATATCTGATAGGGTTATATATATATATACCTCCCCACCCATGTTAAATTCCCACAAGTGACATGTTGAGCTCTTAATGAGTATAATGGCCTTGAGTCCCTTTTTGACGAAGCCTCAAGCTTCCATAGACTTTGGTTTACCCTCGGTACCATCCTCAAAATGAGGGGAAGTGCCTGGTGGGTTTTCCCAGGATATGTATTTCACAAAAGACATACATACATACATATAAGCACAAAGTGGTTGGAATCAATGGTAAGGAGAAATGATTTATTTATTGATATAACAAGAATGGGTAATACGAGGCAAAAAGAGAAATTATGACACCACTGTTTCAAAATGTCCCAAAAATTCAAAATTGCTACCAAATAACTTAGCTAGCCTTGTTGTCCTAGAATTTTACATGTGAAAAGTCGACTTATATACTACTTAATAAATTAATTCAACAGTGAAATTGTTTTGCACAACATTACAAAGAGAAAATACATAAAATCACACCCACTAAGGGCTTCTTGCATGACACCAACCTCAGAGTTGGTTATTTGTTCAATTGGTCCCATTTCCATGTCACCATCTAGGCCTTGGCCTTGTTTCATCATCTCTTCGTCTTTCACTCTGAATGCTTCATATCAGATTGAACTAAAGGATGTATTTGGAGGGTGGGGGGGAACCGAGCTTTGTAAGGTTCTTCCAGAAAGTTGCAACCCATCTATAAATTTGGAGACCATTTTCTGCATAACATCAAATCTCGCTTTTAGATTTTCATACTTTTTGTTTTGGCTTTCCATGAAGGCTATGAATACTTTTTTTTCCCGTGAGCTTCAAGATAAATAGAAGTATCGATAACATGCATATTTTGTCCTTGTGTTTCCACAACAACCTTATACTCTCAGTCCTCTTTTGTTAAGCCCTAATATTGGCTCATTACCCCTTAATTGGGGCATATTACATTAGTAATGTTATTTTATTTATGTCGGGTTTATTCCATTAGTTGTAATTATACCTCCTAGTCTCCTATATACCAAGGAGACATTTTCATTTGGAATCATCTTGTACTTGAACATTTATGTGGGGTAAGAGGAGGTTGCCCCCTCGAAGAGGCTTATTATCTAAAATTATATCTTTTTCAAGGCATTGAGTACTTATTCTGAGGTTTTTCTATGCTATATTGATTTATGGTTCTTAACATATGGTATCAGAGCTCAAGGTCTTGGGGTTTCGTTGTTATATCTGAGACACCTTGGCATTTTCGCTATAACTTTTTTTATACAATGTTTCAGAAGGAACGGCTTGGAGGATATTTAGTAGATGGATCAAGGTACGTTGGGTTAAAATTTCAGCTCTTGAGGCCTTATACTTTAGTAGATACAACCTGTGCAAGATAGGGTTCTGGAATCATCCTGAACTGAGTCATTGCGAAATTTTCTCTATAAATTTTTTTTTGTAACGTTTCAGACCCTGAACTCTGAAGGCTATTCACAAAAATTAGTAAGGTATTTGTGGTAAAACGTTCAGCTTCTGGGTCATCTTACATTTGTAGATACACCATATGGAAGATACGGTATCTGACTAGTCTCAAGAAGGTGTTCCAAGTAAAACAATCATAAATTCTTCCTAGAGTATCCAAATTGAGTGAGACCAGTTTCATTGGATAGTGGACAGTCTGTAGTATTTTTGGTACAAGTTTCAGAATTTTATATTAATTATTTTGTGTGGGGCACGCTATACAAGTGAGATCTCCTAGATAGGCCAAAAATCAACAAGTTGTGGGGAAGTTACCATAAATTCCACTTGGCACATCCAATTTTGATCAGAACTGTGGCATTACAGAGAAGAAATATCAGAGAACTACATAAAAGAAACTTTCATACCCATAAGGGCCTAAACTTGGGAAATACAATAGAAGAAATTTTGTCTAGCAGAACCACCTTAAAATCAAGGTTCAAAAGTGATACTTGACCAACATGCCACCCAAAAAGGGAACTTCTACACCAAATAAGCCTCCATACAATCCTACTTGGACTCTTGATGAAGTTCAAGAAATGCGTAGGCACATAAATGATTTACAAAAGAAGATAGTAACAAAAGATGAACTACAAGAGATGGAAGCTAAGTTGGAGGCAAAGATGGATGGTTTAAAAGAGAAGATCATGGAAGTATTGAAAAATTTCGTTAAAGATAAGACACCTAAAAGTGAAAATGCATCCCATGAAATTCATGACGAGGACACAAGGAAGGTGAATCAAGAATGGAGAAACTCCAACTTTGGGTTGAAGACCAACCACGTTCCTAAGATCGATATGAGGAAGTTTGATGGCAAGGACCCAATCACATGGATACTTCAGATGGACAATTTTCACGGAAGAAATGATAGCACACTACGAGGATACAAGGAGCAATACCTTCTTTGGCCAATTGATAAATCTCAAGCAAAAGGGTTCAGTTACCGAGCACATTGAGAACTTCCAAAGATTGAATATAAAGGTAACAGATATTCCAAATGAGCACTTGATTTATGTATTCATAGGAACTTTAAAGGATAACATTCAACATGAGGTTCGCCTTTGGGAACCCAAATCATTGGAGAATGCATTTAAGGTGGCAAGAAATGTTGAAAGTAAAAATATGGCTAT
>ML798214.1:175632-189070 GCA_009831015.1 Picea engelmannii | reverse complement strand
GGATTGGGTGTTTTTAAGACTACAACCATACAAATAGATGTCCCTCAAGCAAGCCAAGAAGGATAATAAATTATCACCAAAGTACTATGGCCCTTATAAGGTGTTGCAAAAGATTGGTACTATGGCATACAAATTGGAGTTGTTTGCTTCATGAGTACACCCAGATTTCCATGTTTCATGCTTAAAGAAGGTTATAAGCGACAAGATCCCAATTCAAACTATATTGCCAGAACTTGACGAGGAATGAAAAATCATATTGGAGCCTGAAGCCATCACTGACACAAGAATTCGCCAGCTGAGGAATAGATCCATTTCAGAGTATCTTATTAAATGGAGGAAACTACCGACTGAAGATTCCACTTGGGAAGATGAGTCTTTTATATAGAAGCATCCAGAGTTACTCAAGCATTATAGACAACACTTGTCTCAAGGGTAGGGGCATGTTAAGCCCTAATATTGGGTCATTACCCCTTAATTGGGGCATATTACATTAGTAATGTTATTTTATTTATGTCAACTTTATTCCATTAGTTGTAATTATACCTCCTAGTCTCTTATATATACCAAGGAGACATTTTCATTTGGAATCATCTTGTACTTGAACATTTATGTGGGGTAAAAGGAGGTTGCCCCCTCAAAGAGGCTTATTATCTGAAATTATCTCATTTTCAAGGCGTTGAGTACTTATTCTGAGGTTTTTCTATGCTATATTAATATTTTGTTCTTAACATCTTTCCATCTTTCCCATTTCCTGGTTGAAAGAGACAATGAACTTTGAACCTTAGACATTTGATGCTCATATCCCTCCCCGAGTCTATTGTCTTGCGAAGTGCACACTAACCAGAATTGCAGTGACAATTAGACATGGATGATCTGTAAACTACCATGGATATTCCACTCAACAGTTTGTCACAACATATCTACTAAAATACCAAAATCTTTACTGTGAAGGTTATTTTCATTTAGATCTCGTATTTTTAATTATTGTTTTTTTGCTTAAAAATGTTTGAAATTGTTGAAATGCAATAAATATAGAACATAAATAACACACACACCATCCACAAATAAACACAAGATATGACATGGGAAACCCAATACAAGAGAAAACCCAACTAGAAGGTGAGGTTGCTCTGCTCTCTTTTCTTCAAATGCAAGTACAAAGAAAGAGACACTCTCTATGGAGTTGCCTTTGACACTGTGGCCTGTATGACTGCTACAAAGTATCTCCTCCTCCTTATGCTCACAAAATACCACTCTCAATTGTTATGCTCAGTTATGGAACACAATACAATGTCAAATAATGGAACCCATTATCCTCTTAGCATCCTGGTATTTAACATAGCTTGATAGTAATCTAGGGTTAGGGCATTGACTTCCTCAACCCTCAATTAATGTTTGGGTTTGGATCTTCTAGAATGTCCTAGAAAATCCAATACATGGATGGCCCCACATGTTTAAGTAATGGGGGATGATGTGATGTCCACTCGCACCATGGTGATCAATATGGTAGGTCAACTTGCGAGAGGCATAACTTTCGCATACGAACTATGATCGAGACGATTCCTTCACTGTTGGAAAGGTATCGACATGTAGAATATAGTTGGTGGCTCTATAATAAGTTTTGAACCATAAAAAGTGTCATTTGATGCCTCAAAATGGTTTCAGAAGATTTTCAAATGGTTTTTTGGACCCAAATTTCCAAATTGGGACTAGTCGCTAAAATGGCTCTGCAAACTGATTCCTCCATTTTCTTTCACCCATAAAGCATCGAGATAGATGACAAATAATATCATGATCTAACCCTGATCATACCTCTCCATTTAAGGAGGCTTTTGGTCCACAAAATCTTGTTGTTGTTATAAATTTATGCTACAACAATTAGGGTTGCAACAAACACACTTAAAATCTTTCATTTACTCACCTTTCCACCACTGAAATTTGCTTGAAAGTTGTCATAATTCATCTACTAGTCATTGTGCATCTTTTGACTGGTTTACTTGTTGATTTTTGTGGTTGGAATTTGTTGTTGTAGCAAATGTTTGCTACAACCATATGGCTGACTTGATACATCTCTAAAAACACTATTTAGCAACCCTCTTTCACCATCAAAGCTTGTGTTTAAGTATTGGAAAATTAATTGCTTGTCTAGTGCTTCATTATCCAATAATTCTTTAATGCTTTTGATGGTTATTTGTGCGGTAAATAGATTATTTCATTGCTGATATATGCATTTGTTTACTGGTGCAATTTAGGACAGCAAGTTTCACTTGTTTGTCCCTTTGATTGTTAGGCTTGTATCTCGACATTTTGTCTTGTCTCGGGCAAGAACAACACTCTTTGGCAGGTACACTACACTATGGTGACCTCCCTTCATCAAGACTATCTTCCAAGCCTCTTTCCACTTCTACACTTGACCTATAGGGGTTTTCACTTTCAACTTTTTTTCGTCTCATTTCCCCTAAGGTCACTAGGATTCCCCCCTCGTGGTGACTTATCATCACTAAAGTGAGGGGAGTATCTATCCAATGTGACAATGGGTAGTTACTCCCATAGTTGTCTCACACTTTTGGACTGGGTCGGGCTTTTCCCAACCTTTCCACCACTGAAATTTACTTGAAAGTTGTCATAATTCATCTACTAGTCATTGTGCATCTTTTGGCTCGTTTACTTGTTGATTTTTGTGGTTGGAATTTGTTGTTGTAGAAAATGTTTGCTACAACCATATGACTGACTTAATACATCTCTAAAATCACTATTTAGCAACCCCCTTTCACCATCAAAGCTTGTGTTTAAGTATTGGAAAATTACTTGCTTGTCTAGTGCTTCATTATCCAATAATTCTTTAATGCTTTTGATGGTTATTTATGCGGTAAATAGATTATTTCATTGTTGATATATGCATTTGTTTACTGTTGCAATTTAGGACAACAAGCTTGACTTGCTTGTCCCTTTGATTATTAGGCTTATATCTTGACATTTTGTCTTGTCTCGGGAAAGTACAACACTCTTTGGTAGGTACACTACACTATGGCGACCTCCCTTCATCAAGACCATCTTCCAAGCCTCTTTCCACTTCTACACTTGACCTATAGGGGTTTTCACTTTCAACTTTTTTCCGTCTCATTTCCCCTAAGGTCACCAGGATTCCCCCCTCGTGGTGACTTATCATCACTAAAGTGAGGGGAGTATCTATCTAAAGTGACAGTGGGTAGTTACTCCCATAGTTGTCTCACACTTGTGGATTGGGCTGGGCTTTTCCCAACCTACAATCTATGTGATAATAGATACCACCAGGGGAATCTCACAGGATAGCTTGTAGGTTCAGGGTATAATTGTGAAGGCTACTTTCCTTCACTATTTGGAAACAACATAAATCCCCTCTTAGCCACTGATTCCAAGTCCACCACAAGCTTCCCAGGTGCCTTTGTAGTTGGATTTCCTCTGCACAAGGGAGTCCCTTCATTGCTATACAGTCCCTCGATGCCCTCCCCTTACCAGTGCTTGTTTCTTTCCAACAAGCACCAACTTGCATCCCTCTCTACTCCAGTCCAGATTTGGGTATTCTTTGTTCCAAGCCAACCACAAGCTCATTGGGTAAGCTTCCTATTTTCCTCACATAAAACTTCCCAGCTTTTCCCCTGTTCCCCTTTTTGTGCACTCGTACATACTCCCATGTGTCTATCTATGTGTCCCCTCCTCTTGTTCCATCTGAAACATTCTCTCTTTTCCTCAGGTTCCCACGTTTGCTTATGTCAGATGCTTCCGGGAGTCAAGCTCCCAAATCGAAGGGGCACCTCCATGGTGTACCTTTGGCTGACAACCCCAATTGACCTAGCCATTTCTATGTACATTTATGAAGGTCAACATAACTGCCTCAACCACCAGGTCAAATCTCATTAACTGATTTCTCTTTCTTGTGAACGAAGGAAGGTAGGGTACTTCAGAGAAATCGGGTCATCAAAGTTTCTTAGGTAGAGGTAGAATTCTTGGGATAGACAAGGTAATTCCCAATTCCCCCTCACCCTTTCCCACTTGTAGTATCATGGACAATACTTCAAGGCTTCCCCTTTAGTCAGTTCATTGGCAAATTATTATTAAACATAAAACACAATTACAATGTCCATCAACCATGGTCATTCTTAATCATAATTACAAACTTGGGGGAAAACGTGGTGTTACAATGTTGCCCCAACAAAACTCCTAACTTTAGTGACATTTGTAAGAACTGACCATTTAGTGATAGCCTCCATCTTTGTGAGATCTATCTTGAGCTTGCCTCCACCAATTACATACCACAAATACACCAAACACTGTTGAGCTAACTCACATTTCTTGAGGATAGCCAACAACTCGTGCTTCTTTAGAGTCTCTAACACCTGCATGAGACGTGAGATGTTCTCCTCCAAGGTAGCACTATAAAACAATATATCGTCCAAACAAACTATAACAAATGAATCTAGATATGGGCACAATACATCATTCATTAGTCTCATAAATGTATATGGTGCATTACATAAACCAAATGGCATGACCAACCATTCGTACAAACCTTTCCCTTTCTTGAAGGCAGTGTTCTAAGTGTCTTCTTCCTTGACGCATACCTGGTGTTATCTCGATTTGAGATCCAACTTGGTGAAATATTTTGCATGTTGTAATTGATCTAACAGATCATTGTTCCTGGGCAGAGGGTACCAATTTTTTAGTGTAATCTTTATCAATGATGTGTAGTCGATACACATTCGCCAAGTCCCATCCTTCTTTGGTACAATTATGATAGGTCACCCACAAGTTGAGGTGTTTGGTCGAATCACACTCTGCTCCAATAGCTGCTACAACTGCTTCTTCACTTCGTTTGCTTCTAGAACTGACTGTCTGTACAACCCAATATTTGGCAATGGTGAGTTTGATAATAATTGTATTTCATGCTCCACTTCCCTCTTGGGTGGTAACCCTCGAGGTTCTTGGAACACTCCTTTGTATGCATGTAACGACTCCTCCAACTGATGTTTTTGTTCTTTGATGCACCCCTCTAGGGATGCCTTTACTCTTATCGACTCATCATTAGATTGATTTTCTCTTAAGACAAGTAAAACATATTTCTTATTGGAACTAATCAATTTCTTGGCTTGGTTGACACTTACCTGTGAGCTCTTTGACTTGCCTTTATGCATGTTAATGATGTAATAATTCCCATTCTTGATTAGTCGATACAGGTTGGCTCCTTGCATGAAGATTGCATCCCTCATATGCATGTAGGGGCTTCCAAACACTACACATACATCAAGGGGTACTACGTCTAATTCCACTTCATCGAAAAAATCAACACTTACAACAAATTTAATCTTGCATTGTTTCGTTACCTTGATTTTTCCATCCTTATTTGACCAACCCAATGAATAGGGGCTAGGATGATCATGAATCTCCAATCCAAGCTTGTTGACTAGATCCACTGCTATGAGATTAACATGTGAACCAGAGTCGAACATAGCATCTATGTTGGTCTTCTTGACTTGAATATCGATGTGGAAGAGCTTGGTCATCTCCTTCTCTTCATGGTGATGAAGGTTACTTAGATTCACCTCCTTTTGCACTGATGCGCAAATAATATTCTCATCCACATCGAAGCTGCTTTCAACTTGATTGCTCGAATCCGTGGCTGGAAGATTCTTTTTCTTTGCTTCCTTCTTGTAGTTCTTTGGGTTCAACTCTGGATGTAGTTTCCAACACTTTTCCTTGGTGTGACCATCAATACTGCAATGGTTGATAGGATCCTTGCACTGATGTGTAGTGGTTGTTGTCTTCTTATCCTTTCCCCCTTTCCACTTCTTCTTCCCCTCCTTAGAAGCTTCCTAGTGCTCTTTTTTCTTGGAACCGCTTGGTTGCCCTTTCTTGTGGCCTATGTTTTCTAGATATTGTGTCTGTACACATGCCTCGTCCACTGTCCTTGGCTTGAAAAACATCACTTTCTTTCGTAGATGGATATGTAGACCCCCTAGATACTTAAGAAGTACATATGGGCTCTTGGGAAAGATTCTAGGCATGATGGCCATCTTTTTGAACTCGGTGGTGTACTCTTGTACACTATGCCCTTGCTTATGCCCGAAGTGGTGCCACCAGATCCGTTGGTCCTCTACATACCTAATAGGGTAGAATTGAGACTTTATGAGGGTTTTGAAGTCCTCCCACCTAGTTATTGAGAGATCACCCTCCAACCTAAGTGTTTCCACATGGATTTCCCACCAGGTTAAAGCATGGCCCTCTAACTTTGGTTTGGCAAATGATATCTTTTGTTCCTCGTCTATATGGTAAATGCTGAAATAAACTTCTAGCTGTTGCAACCAATGATTCAACTTTAATGCATCAATCTCACCTTGGTATGGCTTTATGTCCACTTTCGCTTCCATCTTGAATAAAGACTGTGGAGGGGTTATGGCACTGGAACTCAACTACTCTTTCTCGAGTTCTTTTCATGACTCCCTTTTTTGGGCTTCACGGTTATCTCATGATTTCCCCTCTAGTCCAATCTCTGAATTAGATCCTCCAACCTCTTTGAACGATCCAATCTTGCTTGCTAGAGTTGCCATGAAGAGGTTCATATATACTGTGGTTGATATCAGTGACCCATGCTTCCAACCTCACAAATCTTTCTTTTGCTAGATCTCAAGGGTTGTTATGAACAGACTTGTCTGCCATGGCTAATGCTTCCATGACTTCTCTTTAAGTTGATTCACGGAGTCCACAACTTCCCACAAATACCCAAAAGAAAGCCACTTTTATACATGGTCCGTAAACTACCGTAGATATTCCATTGGACAGTTCGTCACAATAGATTTACACAAGATATGACCTGGGAAACCCAATACGGGAGAAAATCCAACTAGAAGGTGAGGCTACTCTGCTCTCTTTTCTTCAAATGCAAGTACAAAGAAGGAGATACTCTTTGTGGAGTTGTCTTTGACATTGTGGCCTGCATGGCTGCTATATAATCTCTCCTCCTCTATTATGCTCACAAAATACCACTCTCAATTGTTATGCTCAATTATGGAACAAGATACAATTCCAAAGAATGGAACCCCTTCTCCTCCTAGCGACCTGGTATTTAACATAGCCCAATAGTCGTCTAAGGTTAGGACATCAACTTCCTCGACCCTCAATTAGTGATGGGGTTTGGACCTTCTAGAATGTTCTAGAAAATCCACTATGTGGCTAGCCCCACACGTTTAATCAATGGGGGTTGACGTTGCATCCACTCGCACCATGGTGATTAGTATGGTAGATCAACTTGCGAGAAGCATAACTTTTGCATACGAACTCCGATTAAGGTGATTTTTGCACCATTGGAAAGGTCTCAATGTGTAGAATATATCCAACAACTCTACAAGTAGGTTTGGACCATAAAAATGTTGTTTGATGCCTCAAAATGGCTATAGAAGATTTCGTATGGTTTTTGGACCCAAATTTCCAAAATTGGGACCAACCGTTAAAATGGCTTTGCAAGATGATTCCTCCAATTATTTTTACCCATAAAGCATCGAGATAGATGACAAATAATATAATCATCCAATCCGGATCAATGGCTCTAAAACAATTGAACCTTACCCTTTGCAAACCACTCTAGGCTTTGAGCTCAAACTAATTCCTTTTTAGATTTCTCCAAACTCCACTCTCATTCCCTTCTTTATTGCAAGGACCCAAAATAGAGTCATTGGGCTCCACACCCCCACCGTTCTCCACAAAAGATGAGAAATTCACCTTGAAGATTTAGATTGGAAGAGGAGGTGCAACCACTACTACACCATCCAAGACCTTGTAGAGAAAATGTTCATCAAACCACGCCCCCCCTTGATCAATTGCAAACACCAAATAAAGAACAAAGAGTAGATTCCCAATCTTCATGCTAAGAAAACCAAATTTACATCTCCATCCCATCTTAACTGCTATTTCAATGTTTAACTAAGAGAAAACGAGATATGGAGGTATGCCTACCCATGGGGGCTCTATTGCCCATCACATCTCCAATCTCGAGCTACGCCACTTGTCATTCCAACTTGTATGCATTTGAGTTATGGTTATCTAGGAGTAGATCGTATGAGGTTGTAGTGAATACCCCCCATTTATCATGACCATTCCAACTTCGATTACTACAACCTCATTGGATTTTAAGTCTACCAAGGTGTTATGAGCTCTCAAAACCTGAAGAATTCAATGTTGCCATACTTTTCCACCATCACCCAAGACCCTTGAATGAGTTTGCTCCATCACATGTCTCGAAGGATCATGTGATAATGCATATGACATATTATTATTAAAGAGTCTCCCACCACTGTGATCTAATCTATTCCTCCATTTTTCAACAAAGATAATCCCTGATACAATGACTAGGCCTTTGCTTCATTATTTGTGTGATTTCAATCCTCCAAACAAAATGCATTTTATAATTTCGTTTGAGATTAATAATGACCCTAGCACTTCCTTCCTACGAGGAGAACAAAGTTTTTAACTATTGGGTAAAGTTCAATTCGTGTGAAAGCTTTCTTAGATCCATAGAATCACCTTGAAGTAGTGGTTAATAATCTAATGATTTGTGCTTATATAAGTTGATTAAAGCCCAATGAGTGTCCATTGAGTATTTACTAGGGGAAGGTTGTCCACGTCGTGCTTGTAACATTCATGATGCTAAGAAGGGTTTATAGTGGTAATGTTTTGAACTTAAAGTAAGTGATGAGGTTCTTTCGGGGAATTTCCCTCCTAACAATAAAAATAAATAAACATTTCGAATTAAAAATGTTTCAAAAAAAACTGAAGACCATTGAACAAAACCTCCAACCAAAAAATAAATTATAATTTTTAACCTTTAATTGATTTTCTTAGATTTTTTTTAATTTAAAATATTATTTTTTCACCAATATACCGAAAATCCCTCGGCTATTGCACCACCAATGACGGAACCTCACGGTACGAGCCACTCCACTTGGACAATCGCCATTGAAGCAACGCTCCCTTGGGAATGCCCTATAAATTCAATTATCCAATTTTATATTGTAATTAAAATTGTGCAGGTCTTCTTCGCGCTAAAAGATTCGATGACGACAATGATGGTAATAAAATCAACATCTACAAAAAGAGATGCGTTTGGTTTGGGAGTCAAGATCAGATTCATTGGAACAAATTAAAGGCTTCCAAATTCCAAACCCTATTTTGTCCAACAGGGTGCTGCTCATTATCGTTACCACGGCTTTAGTCACGCGATTCGATAGATCTATACCAGACCTGGCTTGCTAGGTTTCAAGCTCTTCTACAGCTATTTGCAACAAACTCTCGAATAGCCGGAAGATTTTTCGTTTTGTGGCTGTAATTCGCCGAAGCCTCTCTTTTCGGAGAATTTCTGGCCGGAGAAAATTTACAATTTGTCTTGACTGCCTGGGAGAAGTAACTCAGATACGGAGTCTGTAAGTAGCTTGTACCTTTTGAGAATTTTCATTTTTGGCCTTTAAAGTCGTTGTCTTTAGCTCAGGGATCTCATAATTCTAATGTTATATTTAGAAAAAAAGATGAAATTATTGTTTAGGACACTTAGGGTTTTGGAGGATTGTTTTTTTGATTGTTTATCGTGAGTTTTTTTGTTTTTACTCTGTAAGAATTTTAGATGGCCGGCATGTTGCAAATCGTTCATTTGAACTATTTTTATATATATATATTTTTATGAAGAATCGGAAAACTTTAAAAATCAGATTTTGTTATTTCAAGTAGGGGTTGAAATTTGGGCAATATAATCAACCGGGAGTTATTTAGTTGGAAGCCTGGAAAAGACTTCTGAGTGATATAAGCGCTTACTAGTGAATGTATACTTTAATGTGAAAAGTTGCCTAGTATTTAGGGAAATAGTCAGATGCAATAGTGTTTTTTTCTTTTAATTAATGGTGCTTAATATGGCAAATACCATAGATGTACTGAAATCCCTTTTGTTCTTTGTTTTGATCGTTTTGAAGCCTGTCAAAGAAAATCCAAGTAAAGCAACACACAAATCCTGTGTATTTGAATGGGGGTTGTTTTTCCATGACAGGGTTGTAGAAATATCTTCGACGACACTCTCCGTAAGCCCAGTCCATTGTGCAGGCCGTTGGGTTTTTGTACAACGCTAATCGATCACGGAGATCCCGGACAACTTCTACTGCTTCCTACTATAAAGTTTACGGAAGAAAAGGTGGAGCCGCCATCATATTAAGAGTTGCAAGTAGGAAAGGAGGTCTGAAGCTCTGCTGGTTTGGTAATGTGATTATAAGGAGGAAGTTTGGCGCTAAATTGCTGTGGGCGCTGACGTGGCAATGACTGTGCCTATACAGAAGAAGCTGCTTGTTCTTGATGTGAATGGCTTGCTTGTGGAAACCTACTTTCAGTTCGAGAAACTTCCCGAAGAGCATCGTCCTGATGGAAAAGTTGGCAGGTTTTTTGGTAAGCAATACCAAAGTTTTAAATACAGAAAACTATTTTGAACTTAAAGAAAAATGTATAGAGTAGTACTGGTTCATGTTACTTGTCTTCCTTGAGATACTGATGTTGGTTCTCTCTTTTATTGCAGTTTATAGGAGACCATTTTGTGATGAGTTCCTTGAGTTCTGTTTTGAGAACTTTGTTGTAGGAATATGGTCATCTGCCCAACAGTATGTATCTCAGCTGCCTGATCTTTGGTCCTAGCCTTTTATAGATTTCTTGAATGGATGTTAATTGATTTTGTGATGTTGGTGTTTCTTGTACACAGGCACAATGTTGACAGGTTGGTCGATTTTATATTTGGAGATTTGAAGAAAAAATTGCTATTTTCTTGGGTAAGCACTAAAGCTTTCTCAAAAGTTATGTGCAGTGATTGTGACCTTTCTAGAATGCAAAGTCTTCATTGTTACGTTAGCTCCTTCACTTGCATTTCTATGTAATGAAATATGCTGGACTGATTTTATGGTATTTAGTGGGCCTAGCTATGCATCACAGGGAGTTGCTGGCTACAGTAACATCCATGAAGAGGGTCAAGCCAATGCTACAGTACCCACATGGAAAGTGGATGTATTACATGTACATTAAAACGATGTTGTTTATTTACCAGGCTAAAATGAGACCATAAAGTCACTCTTTTCCTACACTATCGTAAGATTAAGAAGTCCCAGAGCTTGTGGCCATGTTTTGTCAGAGAGGCTAACTAGCTTATATATAAAATGGTAAAATGATCAGAACATCAACTCAGAGTAGAATTGGCTTGCATAGACAGAATATAAGTTCCAAGAAGGCTATAGTCCTCTGGATGGCTGGTCTGTTTCTCTAACATGCCTCTTAGAGTTAGGAGACGGTTTTTTGTTTTCTGTTATTGTTTTTTGAGACCCTTGGAATGGACTATACATACACTGGGCCACAGTTACGACTCTTAGTGACTAGGCGACTCTTAATGACTAGGATTGGCTCAAGTTGCTTGAAGTAGGTAATTAGTAATTACTAATGAGCAAATCACGAAATGTAGAGATGGAACAATTCTCAGATGAATATTATGTTTGCAGTAAGTTACCCAGTAGATCACAATAACTGAAGGTGAAATAATGATGTGCACATTGAATGAAGAATGCCAAATACTATCCTGTGGGCAACTTGTAAAGAGCCTTTCAAGTCCAAGAACACGTTGATTAGATGTGACTGTAAATGACATATTGTCATAAAGCATATCCCTTGTACACAGATTGTGATTAAAGGGGTGAATTCATCTTAAGTATAAATGATAACACAATAGTTAAGCCTAGAAGTGGAAAATGGGTTCAAGAATAAATTTTCCCATGTAGCTTGATTGAATCGTAAGAGAAGGATGGTGAGTTCTTTATGTTGCGACTTCCTAATTTTCATTGTGTGGGGGTAGATGCTGTTGCAGTTCATGTTGCAAGCAAGCATCAATGAATGCCTCTCGTGAAATTGTTTCCATCTTTGCTTAGAATATCATGCATGCTTGTTGGATGTGCATATGATGCGGCTCGTGTAACACATGTTGAGAGTCAATGTCACAAAACATGATTTAGTTGCCAATTACTCCCGAGTCAAGCTTGGCTTGGCACAGAAAATGAGTAGAACTGGCTCGTTGGTGAGTCAAATTCATTGCCAATGAGTTTGAGTCATTGATGCCAAGTTTGGCGTTACTCATGGATCAAACTTTGACCCGTGAGTACTCATCGAGTATTTCACTGATTGATGGGTTGACTTGCAATCCCAATGAAAAGCTCAATGGTCATGAAATTTTTTCCCATTATGCTTTAAAAAATTAGCCAGGATTTTCCTGAGCTTTTGCTGAATCTGAGTCAAAATCTTACTCTCTGGGCTTCCAACATTAACTTGTTCATCCCCATTAGATAAGCGTCCATAGAATGGCATGTTAAACTTTCATGACATGGTAAGCAGATCTGCACTCATATAATCAATTCCTACAGCTAACAACCAAAGTTTAGGAAACACCTATCATAACAGTGGATCTTCTTTAACAAAGCACTGTAAAGAAAATTCAAGCGTTGTCATGTCCCCTCCCTTTTGACCTCATTAGAGTGAGGGCGTATTAGTTTAAGGGGATTCCCCGTAGGCTATAGCCCCAAAGAAAGGGAGCCGTGGGGTTGAATAAAGCCCCACCCAGGGAGGCAACGTTTTGATTTAAGGGTGACATTGGGCAAAAAGGAGAATAAATGGGATAATTAACCCTAACTTAAGGGACTAGTCACCTAAAAGGAGTGGATCTAGCAAAGGGCAAAACTATATAAGGAGATGGGAGGCACATTTGAGAGAACATGAATTCATTTTTGGAGTATCTCTTTTCTGTTTTTGGTTGCCTCAGTTCTTTTGAGGGTTGGTAAACCCTCATCTTTTGTCCAGTTTCAGTGGTGAGATACCCACCCTAGCCGGACCTGTTGGAGCTTCTTCTTGAAGAGTTATCTGCAGTTTGACATTACAGCGATTTATTGAGGGTTTGTTGGTCTTTCTGGAAGAATCGATCCATTTTTGCTGCTAGAGGAAGTCCTTTGGAGAGTCCGTGGCACTGCTGGAGGTCCGTGAGGTCTTCTAGGAGAGGGATGGGTCCTCCTATTGGCTTAGCCATGAGACTAAGGGTGGCCGCAGAGGAGCCTTGAAGGTCGATCCACCACCGTGACAGGTAGCAGGGGTTTGGGAAGGGCTGCAGGCCTCATCTATGTGAGCAGTGGGTATAACAAAGGGCCGTGAGGCTTGTATTGTCCCTGGAGTAAGGCCAAGTGTCTGTCCTGTTACAGCCATGGCATTAAAGGAAGATATCAACCAGATCGAAGGGCTCTTTTGGAACCAGGGTAGCCGCTGTCACATCATTCAAAGGTTCTGTCAGTTTTGTGTGTTTCTTATAGCTGCTACAGCAGCCAATAGGTAGTAGTTTCCAGATCTGCATTCCATAAAC
>ML798214.1:155864-168352 GCA_009831015.1 Picea engelmannii | reverse complement strand
CACTATTTAGCAACCCCCTTTCACCATCAAAGCTTGTGTTTAAGTATTGGAAAATTACTTGCTTGTCTAGTGCTTCATTATCCAATAATTCTTTAATGCTTTTGATGGTTATTTATGCGGTAAATAGATTATTTCATTGTTGATATATGCATTTGTTTACTGTTGCAATTTAGGACAACAAGCTTGACTTGCTTGTCCCTTTGATTATTAGGCTTATATCTTGACATTTTGTCTTGTCTCGGGAAAGTACAACACTCTTTGGTAGGTACACTACACTATGGCGACCTCCCTTCATCAAGACCATCTTCCAAGCCTCTTTCCACTTCTACACTTGACCTATAGGGGTTTTCACTTTCAACTTTTTTCCGTCTCATTTCCCCTAAGGTCACCAGGATTCCCCCCTCGTGGTGACTTATCATCACTAAAGTGAGGGGAGTATCTATCTAAAGTGACAGTGGGTAGTTACTCCCATAGTTGTCTCACACTTGTGGATTGGGCTGGGCTTTTCCCAACCTACAATCTATGTGATAATAGATACCACCAGGGGAATCTCACAGGATAGCTTGTAGGTTCAGGGTATAATTGTGAAGGCTACTTTCCTTCACTATTTGGAAACAACATAAATCCCCTCTTAGCCACTGATTCCAAGTCCACCACAAGCTTCCCAGGTGCCTTTGTAGTTGGATTTCCTCTGCACAAGGGAGTCCCTTCATTGCTATACAGTCCCTCGATGCCCTCCCCTTACCAGTGCTTGTTTCTTTCCAACAAGCACCAACTTGCATCCCTCTCTACTCCAGTCCAGATTTGGGTATTCTTTGTTCCAAGCCAACCACAAGCTCATTGGGTAAGCTTCCTATTTTCCTCACATAAAACTTCCCAGCTTTTCCCCTGTTCCCCTTTTTGTGCACTCGTACATACTCCCATGTGTCTATCTATGTGTCCCCTCCTCTTGTTCCATCTGAAACATTCTCTCTTTTCCTCAGGTTCCCACGTTTGCTTATGTCAGATGCTTCCGGGAGTCAAGCTCCCAAATCGAAGGGGCACCTCCATGGTGTACCTTTGGCTGACAACCCCAATTGACCTAGCCATTTCTATGTACATTTATGAAGGTCAACATAACTGCCTCAACCACCAGGTCAAATCTCATTAACTGATTTCTCTTTCTTGTGAACGAAGGAAGGTAGGGTACTTCAGAGAAATCGGGTCATCAAAGTTTCTTAGGTAGAGGTAGAATTCTTGGGATAGACAAGGTAATTCCCAATTCCCCCTCACCCTTTCCCACTTGTAGTATCATGGACAATACTTCAAGGCTTCCCCTTTAGTCAGTTCATTGGCAAATTATTATTAAACATAAAACACAATTACAATGTCCATCAACCATGGTCATTCTTAATCATAATTACAAACTTGGGGGAAAACGTGGTGTTACAATGTTGCCCCAACAAAACTCCTAACTTTAGTGACATTTGTAAGAACTGACCATTTAGTGATAGCCTCCATCTTTGTGAGATCTATCTTGAGCTTGCCTCCACCAATTACATACCACAAATACACCAAACACTGTTGAGCTAACTCACATTTCTTGAGGATAGCCAACAACTCGTGCTTCTTTAGAGTCTCTAACACCTGCATGAGACGTGAGATGTTCTCCTCCAAGGTAGCACTATAAAACAATATATCGTCCAAACAAACTATAACAAATGAATCTAGATATGGGCACAATACATCATTCATTAGTCTCATAAATGTATATGGTGCATTACATAAACCAAATGGCATGACCAACCATTCGTACAAACCTTTCCCTTTCTTGAAGGCAGTGTTCTAAGTGTCTTCTTCCTTGACGCATACCTGGTGTTATCTCGATTTGAGATCCAACTTGGTGAAATATTTTGCATGTTGTAATTGATCTAACAGATCATTGTTCCTGGGCAGAGGGTACCAATTTTTTAGTGTAATCTTTATCAATGATGTGTAGTCGATACACATTCGCCAAGTCCCATCCTTCTTTGGTACAATTATGATAGGTCACCCACAAGTTGAGGTGTTTGGTCGAATCACACTCTGCTCCAATAGCTGCTACAACTGCTTCTTCACTTCGTTTGCTTCTAGAACTGACTGTCTGTACAACCCAATATTTGGCAATGGTGAGTTTGATAATAATTGTATTTCATGCTCCACTTCCCTCTTGGGTGGTAACCCTCGAGGTTCTTGGAACACTCCTTTGTATGCATGTAACGACTCCTCCAACTGATGTTTTTGTTCTTTGATGCACCCCTCTAGGGATGCCTTTACTCTTATCGACTCATCATTAGATTGATTTTCTCTTAAGACAAGTAAAACATATTTCTTATTGGAACTAATCAATTTCTTGGCTTGGTTGACACTTACCTGTGAGCTCTTTGACTTGCCTTTATGCATGTTAATGATGTAATAATTCCCATTCTTGATTAGTCGATACAGGTTGGCTCCTTGCATGAAGATTGCATCCCTCATATGCATGTAGGGGCTTCCAAACACTACACATACATCAAGGGGTACTACGTCTAATTCCACTTCATCGAAAAAATCAACACTTACAACAAATTTAATCTTGCATTGTTTCGTTACCTTGATTTTTCCATCCTTATTTGACCAACCCAATGAATAGGGGCTAGGATGATCATGAATCTCCAATCCAAGCTTGTTGACTAGATCCACTGCTATGAGATTAACATGTGAACCAGAGTCGAACATAGCATCTATGTTGGTCTTCTTGACTTGAATATCGATGTGGAAGAGCTTGGTCATCTCCTTCTCTTCATGGTGATGAAGGTTACTTAGATTCACCTCCTTTTGCACTGATGCGCAAATAATATTCTCATCCACATCGAAGCTGCTTTCAACTTGATTGCTCGAATCCGTGGCTGGAAGATTCTTTTTCTTTGCTTCCTTCTTGTAGTTCTTTGGGTTCAACTCTGGATGTAGTTTCCAACACTTTTCCTTGGTGTGACCATCAATACTGCAATGGTTGATAGGATCCTTGCACTGATGTGTAGTGGTTGTTGTCTTCTTATCCTTTCCCCCTTTCCACTTCTTCTTCCCCTCCTTAGAAGCTTCCTAGTGCTCTTTTTTCTTGGAACCGCTTGGTTGCCCTTTCTTGTGGCCTATGTTTTCTAGATATTGTGTCTGTACACATGCCTCGTCCACTGTCCTTGGCTTGAAAAACATCACTTTCTTTCGTAGATGGATATGTAGACCCCCTAGATACTTAAGAAGTACATATGGGCTCTTGGGAAAGATTCTAGGCATGATGGCCATCTTTTTGAACTCGGTGGTGTACTCTTGTACACTATGCCCTTGCTTATGCCCGAAGTGGTGCCACCAGATCCGTTGGTCCTCTACATACCTAATAGGGTAGAATTGAGACTTTATGAGGGTTTTGAAGTCCTCCCACCTAGTTATTGAGAGATCACCCTCCAACCTAAGTGTTTCCACATGGATTTCCCACCAGGTTAAAGCATGGCCCTCTAACTTTGGTTTGGCAAATGATATCTTTTGTTCCTCGTCTATATGGTAAATGCTGAAATAAACTTCTAGCTGTTGCAACCAATGATTCAACTTTAATGCATCAATCTCACCTTGGTATGGCTTTATGTCCACTTTCGCTTCCATCTTGAATAAAGACTGTGGAGGGGTTATGGCACTGGAACTCAACTACTCTTTCTCGAGTTCTTTTCATGACTCCCTTTTTTGGGCTTCACGGTTATCTCATGATTTCCCCTCTAGTCCAATCTCTGAATTAGATCCTCCAACCTCTTTGAACGATCCAATCTTGCTTGCTAGAGTTGCCATGAAGAGGTTCATATATACTGTGGTTGATATCAGTGACCCATGCTTCCAACCTCACAAATCTTTCTTTTGCTAGATCTCAAGGGTTGTTATGAACAGACTTGTCTGCCATGGCTAATGCTTCCATGACTTCTCTTTAAGTTGATTCACGGAGTCCACAACTTCCCACAAATACCCAAAAGAAAGCCACTTTTATACATGGTCCGTAAACTACCGTAGATATTCCATTGGACAGTTCGTCACAATAGATTTACACAAGATATGACCTGGGAAACCCAATACGGGAGAAAATCCAACTAGAAGGTGAGGCTACTCTGCTCTCTTTTCTTCAAATGCAAGTACAAAGAAGGAGATACTCTTTGTGGAGTTGTCTTTGACATTGTGGCCTGCATGGCTGCTATATAATCTCTCCTCCTCTATTATGCTCACAAAATACCACTCTCAATTGTTATGCTCAATTATGGAACAAGATACAATTCCAAAGAATGGAACCCCTTCTCCTCCTAGCGACCTGGTATTTAACATAGCCCAATAGTCGTCTAAGGTTAGGACATCAACTTCCTCGACCCTCAATTAGTGATGGGGTTTGGACCTTCTAGAATGTTCTAGAAAATCCACTATGTGGCTAGCCCCACACGTTTAATCAATGGGGGTTGACGTTGCATCCACTCGCACCATGGTGATTAGTATGGTAGATCAACTTGCGAGAAGCATAACTTTTGCATACGAACTCCGATTAAGGTGATTTTTGCACCATTGGAAAGGTCTCAATGTGTAGAATATATCCAACAACTCTACAAGTAGGTTTGGACCATAAAAATGTTGTTTGATGCCTCAAAATGGCTATAGAAGATTTCGTATGGTTTTTGGACCCAAATTTCCAAAATTGGGACCAACCGTTAAAATGGCTTTGCAAGATGATTCCTCCAATTATTTTTACCCATAAAGCATCGAGATAGATGACAAATAATATAATCATCCAATCCGGATCAATGGCTCTAAAACAATTGAACCTTACCCTTTGCAAACCACTCTAGGCTTTGAGCTCAAACTAATTCCTTTTTAGATTTCTCCAAACTCCACTCTCATTCCCTTCTTTATTGCAAGGACCCAAAATAGAGTCATTGGGCTCCACACCCCCACCGTTCTCCACAAAAGATGAGAAATTCACCTTGAAGATTTAGATTGGAAGAGGAGGTGCAACCACTACTACACCATCCAAGACCTTGTAGAGAAAATGTTCATCAAACCACGCCCCCCCTTGATCAATTGCAAACACCAAATAAAGAACAAAGAGTAGATTCCCAATCTTCATGCTAAGAAAACCAAATTTACATCTCCATCCCATCTTAACTGCTATTTCAATGTTTAACTAAGAGAAAACGAGATATGGAGGTATGCCTACCCATGGGGGCTCTATTGCCCATCACATCTCCAATCTCGAGCTACGCCACTTGTCATTCCAACTTGTATGCATTTGAGTTATGGTTATCTAGGAGTAGATCGTATGAGGTTGTAGTGAATACCCCCCATTTATCATGACCATTCCAACTTCGATTACTACAACCTCATTGGATTTTAAGTCTACCAAGGTGTTATGAGCTCTCAAAACCTGAAGAATTCAATGTTGCCATACTTTTCCACCATCACCCAAGACCCTTGAATGAGTTTGCTCCATCACATGTCTCGAAGGATCATGTGATAATGCATATGACATATTATTATTAAAGAGTCTCCCACCACTGTGATCTAATCTATTCCTCCATTTTTCAACAAAGATAATCCCTGATACAATGACTAGGCCTTTGCTTCATTATTTGTGTGATTTCAATCCTCCAAACAAAATGCATTTTATAATTTCGTTTGAGATTAATAATGACCCTAGCACTTCCTTCCTACGAGGAGAACAAAGTTTTTAACTATTGGGTAAAGTTCAATTCGTGTGAAAGCTTTCTTAGATCCATAGAATCACCTTGAAGTAGTGGTTAATAATCTAATGATTTGTGCTTATATAAGTTGATTAAAGCCCAATGAGTGTCCATTGAGTATTTACTAGGGGAAGGTTGTCCACGTCGTGCTTGTAACATTCATGATGCTAAGAAGGGTTTATAGTGGTAATGTTTTGAACTTAAAGTAAGTGATGAGGTTCTTTCGGGGAATTTCCCTCCTAACAATAAAAATAAATAAACATTTCGAATTAAAAATGTTTCAAAAAAAACTGAAGACCATTGAACAAAACCTCCAACCAAAAAATAAATTATAATTTTTAACCTTTAATTGATTTTCTTAGATTTTTTTTAATTTAAAATATTATTTTTTCACCAATATACCGAAAATCCCTCGGCTATTGCACCACCAATGACGGAACCTCACGGTACGAGCCACTCCACTTGGACAATCGCCATTGAAGCAACGCTCCCTTGGGAATGCCCTATAAATTCAATTATCCAATTTTATATTGTAATTAAAATTGTGCAGGTCTTCTTCGCGCTAAAAGATTCGATGACGACAATGATGGTAATAAAATCAACATCTACAAAAAGAGATGCGTTTGGTTTGGGAGTCAAGATCAGATTCATTGGAACAAATTAAAGGCTTCCAAATTCCAAACCCTATTTTGTCCAACAGGGTGCTGCTCATTATCGTTACCACGGCTTTAGTCACGCGATTCGATAGATCTATACCAGACCTGGCTTGCTAGGTTTCAAGCTCTTCTACAGCTATTTGCAACAAACTCTCGAATAGCCGGAAGATTTTTCGTTTTGTGGCTGTAATTCGCCGAAGCCTCTCTTTTCGGAGAATTTCTGGCCGGAGAAAATTTACAATTTGTCTTGACTGCCTGGGAGAAGTAACTCAGATACGGAGTCTGTAAGTAGCTTGTACCTTTTGAGAATTTTCATTTTTGGCCTTTAAAGTCGTTGTCTTTAGCTCAGGGATCTCATAATTCTAATGTTATATTTAGAAAAAAAGATGAAATTATTGTTTAGGACACTTAGGGTTTTGGAGGATTGTTTTTTTGATTGTTTATCGTGAGTTTTTTTGTTTTTACTCTGTAAGAATTTTAGATGGCCGGCATGTTGCAAATCGTTCATTTGAACTATTTTTATATATATATATTTTTATGAAGAATCGGAAAACTTTAAAAATCAGATTTTGTTATTTCAAGTAGGGGTTGAAATTTGGGCAATATAATCAACCGGGAGTTATTTAGTTGGAAGCCTGGAAAAGACTTCTGAGTGATATAAGCGCTTACTAGTGAATGTATACTTTAATGTGAAAAGTTGCCTAGTATTTAGGGAAATAGTCAGATGCAATAGTGTTTTTTTCTTTTAATTAATGGTGCTTAATATGGCAAATACCATAGATGTACTGAAATCCCTTTTGTTCTTTGTTTTGATCGTTTTGAAGCCTGTCAAAGAAAATCCAAGTAAAGCAACACACAAATCCTGTGTATTTGA
This sequence comes from Picea engelmannii, assembly GCA_009831015.1. Classification (NCBI taxonomy): domain Eukaryota; kingdom Viridiplantae; phylum Streptophyta; class Pinopsida; order Pinales; family Pinaceae; genus Picea; species Picea engelmannii. The sequence continues at coordinate 161,063 of ML798214.1, read as the reverse complement.
ATGGGGGTTGTTTTTCCATGACAGGGTTGTAGAAATATCTTCGACGACACTCTCCGTAAGCCCAGTCCATTGTGCAGGCCGTTGGGTTTTTGTACAACGCTAATCGATCACGGAGATCCCGGACAACTTCTACTGCTTCCTACTATAAAGTTTACGGAAGAAAAGGTGGAGCCGCCATCATATTAAGAGTTGCAAGTAGGAAAGGAGGTCTGAAGCTCTGCTGGTTTGGTAATGTGATTATAAGGAGGAAGTTTGGCGCTAAATTGCTGTGGGCGCTGACGTGGCAATGACTGTGCCTATACAGAAGAAGCTGCTTGTTCTTGATGTGAATGGCTTGCTTGTGGAAACCTACTTTCAGTTCGAGAAACTTCCCGAAGAGCATCGTCCTGATGGAAAAGTTGGCAGGTTTTTTGGTAAGCAATACCAAAGTTTTAAATACAGAAAACTATTTTGAACTTAAAGAAAAATGTATAGAGTAGTACTGGTTCATGTTACTTGTCTTCCTTGAGATACTGATGTTGGTTCTCTCTTTTATTGCAGTTTATAGGAGACCATTTTGTGATGAGTTCCTTGAGTTCTGTTTTGAGAACTTTGTTGTAGGAATATGGTCATCTGCCCAACAGTATGTATCTCAGCTGCCTGATCTTTGGTCCTAGCCTTTTATAGATTTCTTGAATGGATGTTAATTGATTTTGTGATGTTGGTGTTTCTTGTACACAGGCACAATGTTGACAGGTTGGTCGATTTTATATTTGGAGATTTGAAGAAAAAATTGCTATTTTCTTGGGTAAGCACTAAAGCTTTCTCAAAAGTTATGTGCAGTGATTGTGACCTTTCTAGAATGCAAAGTCTTCATTGTTACGTTAGCTCCTTCACTTGCATTTCTATGTAATGAAATATGCTGGACTGATTTTATGGTATTTAGTGGGCCTAGCTATGCATCACAGGGAGTTGCTGGCTACAGTAACATCCATGAAGAGGGTCAAGCCAATGCTACAGTACCCACATGGAAAGTGGATGTATTACATGTACATTAAAACGATGTTGTTTATTTACCAGGCTAAAATGAGACCATAAAGTCACTCTTTTCCTACACTATCGTAAGATTAAGAAGTCCCAGAGCTTGTGGCCATGTTTTGTCAGAGAGGCTAACTAGCTTATATATAAAATGGTAAAATGATCAGAACATCAACTCAGAGTAGAATTGGCTTGCATAGACAGAATATAAGTTCCAAGAAGGCTATAGTCCTCTGGATGGCTGGTCTGTTTCTCTAACATGCCTCTTAGAGTTAGGAGACGGTTTTTTGTTTTCTGTTATTGTTTTTTGAGACCCTTGGAATGGACTATACATACACTGGGCCACAGTTACGACTCTTAGTGACTAGGCGACTCTTAATGACTAGGATTGGCTCAAGTTGCTTGAAGTAGGTAATTAGTAATTACTAATGAGCAAATCACGAAATGTAGAGATGGAACAATTCTCAGATGAATATTATGTTTGCAGTAAGTTACCCAGTAGATCACAATAACTGAAGGTGAAATAATGATGTGCACATTGAATGAAGAATGCCAAATACTATCCTGTGGGCAACTTGTAAAGAGCCTTTCAAGTCCAAGAACACGTTGATTAGATGTGACTGTAAATGACATATTGTCATAAAGCATATCCCTTGTACACAGATTGTGATTAAAGGGGTGAATTCATCTTAAGTATAAATGATAACACAATAGTTAAGCCTAGAAGTGGAAAATGGGTTCAAGAATAAATTTTCCCATGTAGCTTGATTGAATCGTAAGAGAAGGATGGTGAGTTCTTTATGTTGCGACTTCCTAATTTTCATTGTGTGGGGGTAGATGCTGTTGCAGTTCATGTTGCAAGCAAGCATCAATGAATGCCTCTCGTGAAATTGTTTCCATCTTTGCTTAGAATATCATGCATGCTTGTTGGATGTGCATATGATGCGGCTCGTGTAACACATGTTGAGAGTCAATGTCACAAAACATGATTTAGTTGCCAATTACTCCCGAGTCAAGCTTGGCTTGGCACAGAAAATGAGTAGAACTGGCTCGTTGGTGAGTCAAATTCATTGCCAATGAGTTTGAGTCATTGATGCCAAGTTTGGCGTTACTCATGGATCAAACTTTGACCCGTGAGTACTCATCGAGTATTTCACTGATTGATGGGTTGACTTGCAATCCCAATGAAAAGCTCAATGGTCATGAAATTTTTTCCCATTATGCTTTAAAAAATTAGCCAGGATTTTCCTGAGCTTTTGCTGAATCTGAGTCAAAATCTTACTCTCTGGGCTTCCAACATTAACTTGTTCATCCCCATTAGATAAGCGTCCATAGAATGGCATGTTAAACTTTCATGACATGGTAAGCAGATCTGCACTCATATAATCAATTCCTACAGCTAACAACCAAAGTTTAGGAAACACCTATCATAACAGTGGATCTTCTTTAACAAAGCACTGTAAAGAAAATTCAAGCGTTGTCATGTCCCCTCCCTTTTGACCTCATTAGAGTGAGGGCGTATTAGTTTAAGGGGATTCCCCGTAGGCTATAGCCCCAAAGAAAGGGAGCCGTGGGGTTGAATAAAGCCCCACCCAGGGAGGCAACGTTTTGATTTAAGGGTGACATTGGGCAAAAAGGAGAATAAATGGGATAATTAACCCTAACTTAAGGGACTAGTCACCTAAAAGGAGTGGATCTAGCAAAGGGCAAAACTATATAAGGAGATGGGAGGCACATTTGAGAGAACATGAATTCATTTTTGGAGTATCTCTTTTCTGTTTTTGGTTGCCTCAGTTCTTTTGAGGGTTGGTAAACCCTCATCTTTTGTCCAGTTTCAGTGGTGAGATACCCACCCTAGCCGGACCTGTTGGAGCTTCTTCTTGAAGAGTTATCTGCAGTTTGACATTACAGCGATTTATTGAGGGTTTGTTGGTCTTTCTGGAAGAATCGATCCATTTTTGCTGCTAGAGGAAGTCCTTTGGAGAGTCCGTGGCACTGCTGGAGGTCCGTGAGGTCTTCTAGGAGAGGGATGGGTCCTCCTATTGGCTTAGCCATGAGACTAAGGGTGGCCGCAGAGGAGCCTTGAAGGTCGATCCACCACCGTGACAGGTAGCAGGGGTTTGGGAAGGGCTGCAGGCCTCATCTATGTGAGCAGTGGGTATAACAAAGGGCCGTGAGGCTTGTATTGTCCCTGGAGTAAGGCCAAGTGTCTGTCCTGTTACAGCCATGGCATTAAAGGAAGATATCAACCAGATCGAAGGGCTCTTTTGGAACCAGGGTAGCCGCTGTCACATCATTCAAAGGTTCTGTCAGTTTTGTGTGTTTCTTATAGCTGCTACAGCAGCCAATAGGTAGTAGTTTCCAGATCTGCATTCCATAAACTGTGGTTAATGTTTTGCAGCTGCTGTTGCAGCCCTTAGCTCTGTGTGTTTAGTGGAATATTGCAGCTGTCTTTGCAGCCTTTAAGATCTGAGTATGGTAGAGATATTGTGCAGCTGTTGTTACAGCCATTAGGGGATTATGTAATGATGTGATTCGGGTTACAGCCCATAATAATGATGCTATAATTGTTGCAAATTCATGTAACTGCTGTAGCTGAGACAGCAGCTTGTGGGAGACTGTCACTGTTGAACTGCTATGTTACAGAACTGGAAATAAGTGTTTGATAGCCTCTGAAATCTACTGCTGGTTATTTGTAAATATGCACTGTTTAGGATCTGTTTGTAAGCTGGATTAACCCCTTTTTCCTAACTTAGAAACCCTAAGGATATTACAAGCATGTAGACACAGCATATCAGACCTCAGCATTGTGCGACCTCCTCCAGGCAGCGGCACAGCGGACAGTCTGTGCTTCCCACCAGCTCTTCTTCGAGCCAACAGACTCTGTTAGGTTTCCTTCATTCAACCTTGGATGTTAGGACTCAGGAGAGATGGGTCTACTATCCTGCCCCATTCCATAAGATCTCAACAGAAGAACCATATCAGATCCCTTCATGGGAGACGGACTAGACCCTCCAGACCTCAGCATCGTGCGACGTCCTCCAGGTAGCGGCACAGCGGACAGTCTGTGCTTCCCACTAGCTCTTCTTCGAGCCAATAGACTCTGTTAGGTTTCCTTCATTCAGCCTCGGATGTTAGGAGAGATGGGTCTACTCCTGCCCCATTCCATAAGATCTCAACAACAGAACCATATCAGATCCCTTCATGGGAGACAGGCTAGGCCCTCCAGACCTCAGCATTGTGCGACCTCCTCCAGGTAGCGGCACAGCGGACAGTCTGCACTTCCCACCAGCTCTTCTTTGAGCCAACAGACTCTGTTAGGTTTCCTTCATTCAGCCTCGGATGTTAGGAGAGGTGGGTCTACTCCATAGACCTATGAGCACCTGGATCTTCTCCGTCTGTGCATCTTCGCCCGGACAGTCTGCACTTCCCACCAGCTCTTCTTTGAGCCAACAGACTCTGTTAGGTTTCCTTCATTCAGCCTCGGATGTTAGGAGAGGTGGGTCTACTCCATAGACCTATGAGCACCTGGATCTTCTCCGTCTGTGCATCTTCGCCCCGTTGCGGGGTTTGAGACTTGTGGCTGCGGTTGAAAGCTCCTCATACTTCAACCCAACTCACTTTATCTACATTTTTGTATCTTACTTCATGCAATTTATTCCTTTATAGGAGACCGTTTGGTACTCCTGCATTGTAAGGACATTATTGTACCCATCAATCCCTTTGACCTACTTTTGTGGCAATTAGTTGGACATTAATAAAATTATCTTATCTTATCTTATCTTTATCTACATAAACAACAATCTGGAAATTTGGACAGCATGCTATAAATCTGTAGCAGCGATCACATTCCTTGCCATTATCTATGGAAAATAGAAATTATATAGCTTGGAATCACACACAAGCTTCTCACTCAAAAATCATACTATCACATACTAGCAGAATCATTCTACTACCCTAGCTCATACTATCACATACTAGCAGAGTCATTCTACTACCCTAGCTCACTCTCTAGCAGAATCCTCTATTGACACTGAACGAACTACAACAGCAGCTGATGCAATACACAGTGTGCCCACACAAAAGCAAATCTTCACACTCTAACTCATCTAAACACACCTAAACAAAGAGCTATATCACAGGAATCTCTGCTGCTAATAGTTGCTGCAAGTCACACTGACT
>ML798214.1:47850-140549 GCA_009831015.1 Picea engelmannii | reverse complement strand
ACATAGACTGTTGAACAGGTAAATCTTGTTTCTATCTCGTAAGTGACGAGATTAACAGCATTGCTCCTTGGAAAATCATTTTGTTTATGTAAAACAGAGTTCATAACTAAATATAAAATGTGAGCTCATAACTCAATGTAGAGTGATAGCAGGGATGCAGACGCCCTCTCCAAGTAAGCTCTCCACCTTCAGGAAGGGATTCTGAATTTCACTCAAATTGAAGATGGACAAGCAGGTCCAATTCAATCCCTCCGGTTATACTGACTTAGCTATGATTATCATTTTCTGTGTTATGTATTGTTGGTTCTTGCACCGGTTCATTTTTCCATCAATTAGGCAGGGCCGATCTGCCTGTACACTGTTTTTCTTACTTTCTGCAGTTCGGTGAAAATTTTTGATATGCAGGGCCGATATGCCTGTGCAATGTTTTTACACTCTGCAGTTCGGTGAAATTTTCTGTTGTCTCGCCTGCCTAGCAGCGTATTTTGTTTCTTTGCTATAGCTCTGTTAATATTAGGCTCTTTGCCTTGCCGATTGTACAAGTCTGGTTTCTCAGAACAGAAAAGTCTCGTTTCTCGGTAACCGAAACTGTTATATTATAAATATAAGAGCAATATCTTTGTGGAAAAGAGTGATAGCAGGGCTACCTACATGCGGCTTAGGGCATGTTAAGCCTCTTGCATTACTGACCTGTGCTACAGTGAACAAAGTACATTTTAATTTAAGCTCAAATTTTCCGTGTGTCCAAAGCAACCCATCAATGGATATATTGGATTTTTTTATTTTTATTTAATGTTGTATGTTTATCAAACCAAAATAGTGGTATTTTCCTTATTGAATAATATTTTATCGTTCCTTGTGCAAATTAAAGTCCATAGTGTCATAGTGTCTGTATATGGTTCGATACTAAATTAAAGTCCATAGTCTCTCGTTATGTTTCTTGTATGTGTCTAAATTAAAGTCCATAGTCTCTTGTTATTTCTTGTATGTGTCTGCTTTTATAAAAGTGTTTGTAGGGTTGTAACAGTTGTTAGTAACATAATGGTATGTTTATGGTATATTAAATTTGGTGGGTTTATGGTATATTAAATTTGATTAGTCTTTCATGTGTAGGACAGGATAGTAGAGGATAGTAGGTGACAGAGTGTGTTGTTAAGACATTTCGTGTGTTGTTAAGACATTTCGTGATTTAAAGTTACTTGTTAGAAACTTGTGGGGACAAAAAATCCAGGCATGTTGAGGGTTGGTGTGGCTCAGGCCCAATGAGATGGCCGGATGATTTTGACTACTTAGATGCTCCTTTGATTCAATGCTTTTTTCATATAATAAGTGTTATATTGTATAATACTTTATTTTTTTTATGGTAAATTTTCAGATTTCTTTATTTATTAAATTATGTAGTTGAGTTGCTGAATTTTATTATAATTAATTTTCATTTTTTTTTTCAATTGCATTGAATAATATCTCTACATAATATAAAAATTTCTATATTTTAAATAATTCTATGCATTGCAACAATGACTTCTATCTTTCTTCTTTGTTTGAATTCTTAAAATTATTTGTAATAACTTTTCATTTCAAAATCATTTTTTTAAAATTATTGTAATAACTTTTAATTTTAAAAACATTTCTTTTAAAATAATTGTAATAATTTTTCATTTTAAAATCATTTCTTTTAATTGCATTAAATAAGCTTTCTACATCAAATGAAGAGGTTAAATCCTTGACATTCATTATAATTAATCTCCATTTCAAAACTGTTTTTTCAATTACATTAAATAAACCCCTTACATTGTATAAAAACTTTTTTTTTTTTTTTTCATATATAAATTTCTTAATCCTTTTACATGTCAAATCAAATTTAGTGAAATTCCTTGTAATAAATCCCCATCCCAAAACCACAAAAAACTAGTAAAATTCTTATAATAAATCTCTATCCCAAATTCACATAAAATGTGAATAACATTCATACCAAGGAAAAGCTAAAATATGGGTAAGAATATTATAAAATATTTTGGTCATATTATTTTAAGAAACAAAACAAAGTCAAAGTAGACCACAGTAGAAAGGTATTAATAAAAGTTTGATAGAGTTTGGATAAGTTTGATTATTTTTTTGAAATTTGTATTTCTTTCTTAAAAAAAAGTTGTTTATATACAATTAAGTATTATACTTTTGAGTTTTTAAAGAAGATTAGAGTTTTAACAATAATTTTCTCACAAAGATTGAAAATGTCACAAAAGGGTTTTGAACTTGAGTGAGGATAACATTTCTCCTCCCTAAATATTTGAGCTAAATCCAATTGACAGACTTACAACTCCTTTACCATAATAATGAGATATTTGATTTGTTGTGCAAAAAAAATCAAAACATTATTAGAAGGAATATCAAATGACCCTTAACTAGTAGTAAATCCAATACTATATGATTGAATTCATATTCCATTTAACCTTTATTTCTATTGTTATTAAAGCATATGCATAACCTCTATGTTAGGATATTCTTTTTGGGTAATGCATAAGACTATCACAGTGTACCTAACCTACATGAGACCAAGATAGGGAGTTGTAGGCTTGGCCAATCTTGCTACTTGATCTGTTGAGGTCACCATGGAAACCTCACTTATGGTGTATCTCTTCTATCACTAAAAAAAGGGAAATCTGTATTTAAATGATAGTGGTAGATTCTTCCATAGTTATACAAGACTTGGAATCTTGTGGAGAAATTTACACAAGTACAAATCCTGTGATAACAATACATATTAACATTCTCCATCCACAAATCATGTGGATGTGCTAATTTTAATAAAATTTATTTTTTACTAGATAAAAAAATAAAAAATATTTCATCATGTATAAAGTTTATCCAAATATTTTTTCCCTTCACCACCATCAAAGTTATTCAAATAAAATGAATAACTTTTATCAGCTTTAACCATGATCAATTCCATGAGTTTATCTTGAAGATAAACTCAATCCATATTTCAGATAGAATAAGTTACTTTTATCTCCTTATTTACATGAAATTATATCTAACCGGCCTCACGAATCGACTAGTGTAAAGATTGCATAAATATATCATAAAATATTCATTATCTTATAGTTGTTATTATTTTGTGAATAGTGTTATCTCACTCACTTGTTTTACAAACAACACCAATTTTAGTTACTTTAATTTTTATTAATGAATACATAAAACACAATTATTTTTAAATCCATATAAAATAAAATTATTTTAAAATTGATATATATTTAATAAAAAAAAAATTATAATTTTATATTTAAAAAATAAATAAAATTAATAAGTGTTTTTTACACACATAAAAATTTATTTATGAATATAAAAAAATTACGTTTTCTTAAAAAACTTCTAAACTTTGAGAGCTTACACTCCTCATTAATTAAATAAGAAATATAAACCATTTATAGTCTTCAACATTATGTATAAACCTTTTAGATCTCTTAAGCCTATATGCCCCATAATATCGTTAACTATCCCATAATCTTCATTTGAAGCAACTTCTCTGTAATAGAGAGAAGATATGCAATCTCGAATTCAAATTTGGAAATTGCTAAAGAGGAAGTTAGACCATTTATCCAGGAAAACTTCTAATATTGGAGCATCCTCATGCCTTACCTAGATTAAGTTGTTCATGCATTAGGCTTTAGGTTTGCTAGCAAATACCTATAGATTGGCGACATTTCATTCCACTGCACATTTTAAGTAACAACAACAAAGTTGTCTATTTTGCATAGTTTTTAGTGTTAATCCCTAAATCAACTTTGAAGCTAATCTTATGGGAGTAAGAAAGAAACAATATACACCCTAGTCCATATGAACTAGGGTCTCCTTGACTAGCCCTATATTGAAGAAACCACATGCCTTTGATTTATCTATTTCCAAATCCTCAATATGTCTAACTTGCTTGACCTTAGGAGATTGCCAAATAACCTAGTAACTAGATCTAATTTGTGATATCGACCAAAAATATGGTATTGCCTTGTCTTGAAATATACATGCATATCTTCCTAACCAGAGAGCCTAAGACACCAGATAGGGAAGAACTCTGTGTTATTTTAATACAATTTCATCAAACCATATTTTGAGACAATCCTCCATTAAATTTCCATGACATTCCCCTATACCACCAGTTTGTATCAAAATTTTAGCCCACACAAAATGAGCAAAATGGAAATGGATTAATAAATGATTGATAGATTTCTCCTCACTCTTGTAGAGAATACGATATCATAGTCTTACCAATTTTTGTTTATCATAATATCCCAAGTTAAAGGCTTGTTCACCAATGCCAAGCATAGGAATTTTTTTTACTTTAATGGGGCTTTGATTTTCCAAATGGCCTTCCACTACTATATATTTTCCCCTTCCACCTACTTTGAGAACATGGCCTTATACCCCATAGATGTAGTGTAATTACTGGAAATTAAGTTCTTGGACAATGCTAGTGACTCTTCTTCATCTTTTATTGTAATATGTTCTTTTTGCAAATTTCTCACAAATCCCTCCCAATAACATGCTACTTCTCCTTCCAACTTGAACAATTAAGTAATCTTCCATCCTTGTAACCAAATAAAGGATGCTAGATGAACAAATTCTTGTGCTAAATAATATATCCCTTGTTGATGTGAAATTTCAATAACCTCTTTAGGTGGCGTATAGGAATCACTACGCCCCACCCATGGGTCTACCCCAATGTTGACTCTCATTCCATTACCCATCTTCTATACTATCCAATTCCCAATCAAAGGGTAGGATACAACCATTGCCTTCCACATGATCGACACATTAGTAGTGGGCTTGACTGGTTGTCTTATCCACACCTCAAAGGACAAAGGCTCAATGTAGATTTGTATAACCACTTACTTCCATAGTCCTTGATAAACAAAGCATCACCAAAGGCCCTTAGCAAAGATAAATTTTCCAAAGAAGTGTAAGTTTTTTAATCCTTGGCCATGAACCTCTTTTGGCTTAGCATGGTTCTACCATTTCACTAAAGAAGTTATTTTCCTTTCCTTCTTTCCTGTCCATAGAAAAGAGAAGGATCGTCTTTTAATTGTTTTCCAACAAGCCTCTAGGAATAAAAGCCATAAAATGCTAGTATACTAGAATTGCTTCCAACACTGATGGAACTAGAGTACATCTCCCATGTATTGAGAACCAATAATTACACCATGTAGAGACTCTTTTGTTAATATTATCATAATTCCATTTCCAAAAACAATTACCATGGTCATTAGGTTTTAGAGTAAACCCTACGTACTTGAATCCACAATTGAAATCTAGAATCTTAAAGGGAAATATAAAAGATAAAGATATGTCTCGCCCTTCATTGATCTTGTTATTAGATATGGATTCCTTTTGTAGGTTGATATCCATTCTAGGATACTTACTATATAGATCTATAATTTCCTTAAATATTCTATCATTCCTAAGAGAGCCATCAAGAAATAAGAGTACATCATCAATGGCCAACGAGTGAGATAAAATATCTTTCCAATTTTCATTCCACTTATGTTTCTTGTTCTTTCTGCTTCTCTAATTTCCTTTCTAAGCCCTTCTACTACAAAAATAAATAACAACAAAGAAAGAGGACATCCTCTGTTGATTTTTCTATATGAGATGATATCTGATCGATATATTATTACAATGATGAGTGTTCCATATATAAAGAACATATGGTGACCATCCATGAAATGATGCCTCCCTTGGATAATCAATAACTATTTATTATTATCATTTAATTATTATATATATTATTTAATAATCAATAATTATATTATTAATTATTAATCTAAGAGAATGTCTTCCCGATGTTGTCCAAACATCAACACTCCCTCTCAATGAGGGAGACATTCTGCATCAAGCCAAGCTTGTCTATGAAGTATACAAACTTCTCCCTAGACTCATGAAACTTGTCTGTCAGTCTTGGGAGATGTCTCTCTCCTACCTGAACTGAGGAGAAACTCTTTCTAGGCTCTCCCTCTGAGCCAATTGACTCTCTCTGAGATCAGGCTCACTCTGGGTCCGCATGTGATAACATATCATCTTGAGTCTTTATCATTCCTTGTCAAATCACCATGATTAGGACAAAGACTACCCCAGGGTTGTTCACCACAGGTACACCCCTGTGAGTGAATGTAAGCCTGATGCTAACTAACACGTGGAAAACACCTCATGCACCTCGAGTCCATATTATTCCTTGTCATGATTAAGAAAGGACTACGCTTGGGTCCATTTACCACAAGTACACCTTTGTGATAAATGTATTCTATCTCCCTTGGTCTGCAACCCAATCTAGGGGAAGGTTCGCCCGATGCTGAAACAACAACACTCCCTATTAGCTAGGGAGATATTTTTCCATAGTAGTACATAACTATTGTCTAGTGGTACACAACCACTATTAGTAGCACACAACTATTGTCTAGTGACACACAATCACTACCAATGATACACAACCATTGTAGTACTACACAACTACTATCCATATACACACAGTCTCTGCTAGTGGTACACAACCACCGTAGTAGAAAAAAGTTTGTCACACATGGCACTCCCATGTGGACTTCTAGAGGCTACTCTCTCTAGAAACACCAGGGTCAACTCCCCATAGTGTGTGATGTCAAGGTCAACTCCCTTGATGTGTCCTCATGTTCTCTCCACAAGGGATGTTGGGATATAATCCCAAACCCACTTATCCCTCTCGGATAAGTGTCCTCACAGATCAACTCAACTCAGTCACAGAGGAGTACGATTTGGAGAATGTCTGTCACACATGGCACTCCCATGTGGACTTCTAGAGGCTACTCCCTCTAAAAACACTAGGTTCAACTCTCCATACTGTGTGACGTCAAGGTCAACTCCCTTGATGTGTCCTCATGTGATCTCCACAAGGGACGTTGGGATATAAGCCCAAACCCACTTATCCCTCTCGGAAAAGTATCATCACAAATCAACTCAAATTAGTCACATAGGAGTACGATCTGGAGAATGTCTCAGGAAGTTGCAAACATTAACACTCCCTCTTAGTGAAGGAGGCATTCTCTGCCACACCAGTTCTGTCACAAAAGTACTCGAACTTCGTCCTGGTAAGGGGTTTGGTAAGAATATAAAAAACTTGCTCATCTGTAGGAAGGTACTGCACCAATACTGCCTTCCTTTGCACCATGTCTCAGATGTAATGGTACTTGATCTCAATGTGTTTCAATTTGTCATGAAACACTAGATTCTCTGAGAGCTTCACACAAACCTGGTTATCACAATGAATAACGGTGGAATCCAACACATGTCCAAATAAACGTGTAAGGATATTACGAAGCCACACTGCTTAGTGGACTGCCACACTCAATGCAGTGTACTCTTCTTTTGCGGTGCTCAAAGCCACATAAGTTTGTTTTCTGCTACACCAGGAAACCATGGCAAATCCCAAAGTGAAGCAACACCCGAAGGTTCTCTTCCTATCCACTTTGCTCCCTACCCAATCAGAGTCAGTATATCCCTGCAATCTCATGTCAATAGTGGAAGTATATCTCAGAACATGTCCAACTGTACCTCGCAGGTATCTCAACACATGCTTCACAACAATCTAGTGTGTCTGTCTCGACTCACTCATAAACTGGCTAAGTGCACTCATTGCATAGAAAATACCTGGTATGGTGTTAACCAGATACATCAATGATCCAATCAGTTGTCTATACAGGGTCGGATCAATATCGTCGGAATCAGAAGAAGACACACTTAGTTTCTTTAGATTCGTCACCATTTGTGTAGCCATGGGCTTACAATTCAACATCCCAAACTTCTTCAATATCTCAACTGTGTACTTCCCTTGACTCAGGAAGATCTCATAAATTCTTTGCCACACCTCTAGTCCCAAGAAGTAGTGCATCATACCAAGGTCCTTCATCTCAAAATCGGAGGCCAACGCATACTTTCATTCATCAATAAAGATCTCTGTATCGATGAGGAATAAATCATCAATGTATAGGACCAAAATCAAAGACTCACCACAAACAATCTTGTAGTACATGTTGGGATGAACAACACTTTTGATGAAGCCCAAACTCATTAGGTGTCCATCAATCCTCGCATACCAAGGTTGAGGTGCCTGCTTGAGTCCATACAAGGCCTTCTTCAACCTTCACACATGAGACTCCTTCTCATGTATCATGAAACCATCTGGTTGCTCGATGTATACTTCTTCCTTAATCTCTCCATTGAGAAAGGTTGTCTTCACATCCATCTGATGTAGTCTCCAACCCATGGATGTTGTGAGGTCAATAATCGTCCGGATAGAAGTGCGTTGAGCAACATGAGAAAATGTCTCATAATCTATTCCCTCCATCTGAGAGAATCCTTTAGCAAAAAATATTGCTTTGTGCTTATCGATTCTCCCATCAGTTGTGTGTTTGATCTTATAGATCCATTTGGAAGTCACTACAGAATTCCCCTCAGGCATCAGAACAATATCCCACACATCATTCTCCATGATGGAATGATACTCCTCCATCATGACATCTCTCCATACTAGCTGACTAGATGCCTCCTCATAATAGGAAGGCTCAAAATAAACGACGTGGCTCATAACTTTGGCATAGCATGAATATCTCTGAGGTCTCTTGCTCTCTCAAAAGGTACCATGAGGAGATGGATGTCCTTATACCTCCTACAGAGTCCGACGAGCCCATGCATGTCTCTTTCGACCTATTGCAATATCTCTGGTAACATCAACTGGAGCTACAAGATCAACATGATCAATTTGATCAATAGGCTCAACTGTCTCCCTATGACTGTTGGAGGGTGATGGGGAGAAGGAATCCTCTCTTCATATCTCTCACTATCAATCTCCATGTGAGATCCTCTAGATCTCCTGAAGGCTACCTCCTCCTCAAAGGTAACACATATGCTCACCTGAATCTGTTTCTTATTAGGGGTGTAGATCCGGTACAAAGACTCACTGTACCCCACAAATGTATCCTTTCTTCCTGAAGGGTCTAACCTGGTCCTTTTCTCCTTGGGTACATGAATGTATACTAGAAACCCAAATATCTTGAAGTGTCCAACCTCAGGCTTCACTCCGGTGAAGGCCTCCTTGGGAATCATGTTCCTCAAAGTCTTATGAGGACTTTTGTTCTAAACACACACTGCAGTCATGGATGCCTATGCCCACAAAAACATAGGTAAATGTTGATCATGCTAAGTCATCTTCAACCATACTTGATATATCGAGGTTCCCTCATGAAACCAATGTCTCAACTTACTCATGAACTATGTCCATACTGGACATCTCGTGGTTCCCTCATGGAACACATGTTTAAAAAATATCGAGGTTCCCTCATGGGACCAATGCCCCACACTCCACGATTGCCATGTACTACGCCTCCAGGCCTGGAAACAAGAGTGGAATATCTAGCCTCGACGGGAGTTTCATCTCGAGTGGAGGTGAGGCATCCCTTGCAGCCATAGATTGAATCATTCTCTTAGATCTTTTCCTCTGGAATACTGAAACATAGAGAAACTACCCTCTGTTGTAATTTATTCATTGGTTTCTTCACATGCCTCAAGCCCGTTGGCACCCTTGGTACTCTCATTTCGGCTGTCTGGATTTCATAGCAGTTCACCCCAACTTCCCACAGATCTTCGTGACAACGCATCAGTGAATGCGTGCATAGAGGGAGAAGGGGGGCCGAATCGTGATGGCGATGGAAGAGAAAGTAGTCGTAGTCACTTCCAGTAGAGGTGGTGGTTGTGGTCGTAATACCTAGTGGAGAAGTCGTGATGGTTGGGTGCATGGTTTGGTGGAATAGGTCGAGCACTAGGATGAGGTGGTGGAGGCCATGAAATGGAAGAGGAGAGACACGACCACCTCCGTCTCATGCCTCTGGTCTCAGGTGGCCACCCATGATGAACTCTGGAACTTTTCAAGTGGGAAAAGTGAAGCACGACCCTTGCTCAAAGTTTTCTCTCAACCAAGAAGTTGTTGTCGCTATTGTGGAAGTTTCTGAACATGGCCAAGGGTTTCAACGAGCCATTGGAAATATATTTGTATATATTTAATATTTTTGGCAGAAGTTATACGTACTGACAACTTAAAATGTTTAATAGATGTGTAATCTCATATTAATATTTAATTGATATTTGTATCTGACTTTGAGGGTTGTACATTACCCTACTACTATGTATCATAACAAGTTATCTCTCATTTCCCTGGGCCCTCTTGTGAGGGAGTCAAGCTCAATCCCGCTCTGATACCATGTTGATTTTTTTTTATATGAGATGATATTTGATCGATACATTATTACAATGATGAGTGTTCCATATATAGAGAACATATGGTGACCATCCACGAAAGGATGTGTCCTTTGTATAATCAATAACTATTTATTATTATCATTTACTTATTATATATATTATTTAATAATCAATAATTATATTATTAATTATTAATGTAAGAGAATGTCTTCCCCGTGTTGTCCAAACATCAATAGTCTAAAACCCCTTGTAGGGGTGAAAAACTTGGAAATATAACTATTGATTAAGACATAGAAAGACACAAATCAGAGACAACCTTGAATCCAATTGACCACTAGAAGACAAAAACCAATATGAAGGATAATTTGCCTTAGATATGTCCAATTATTGTATCAAAGGCCTTAGAAATATCTAGCTTGATCACCATGGGTGTTTTTAATTTGATGGTATGCAAACCTTCTAGTGCCACACAACCAACCTCATGGATTTGCCTATGATTTATAAATTGAAACTGCTATGAGGATATATGTTTTGAGAAAACTAGTTTTTACCAACGAGTAATAATCTTAACAATGATTTTATAGATACAATTTCACAAAGAGATAGGATTATATTCTTCAAATGAAGTTGGAGAGTCCTTCTTGGGTAATAGAGTAATAAAAGTGAAGTTAAAGGCTCCCAACACTTTCCCCTAAGTCCTTGACTCTTCTATAACCCTCAAAACATAATCTTCAAGCAAATCATAGAACGCTAAGAATAATTCCATAGTCCACCCATTAGGGCTTGGGATCTTATCCTTCTAAAGTTAGGATAGGACTAACTTCAACTCGCTTTTTGAGACTTCTTCCATCATCCCTATATTACTCTCTTCATAGATAAAACTTGGAAAGTATGAAGTCAATTTAATAATATCCACAATATTTGTTTGAATTGGTTCTTCATACATGTTTTAGAAGTGAGTCACTCCACTTCTAATTCTAAGAATTTTCTATCCTTACTTCCATCCTATTTCTAGTAAGGAAAGTGGCTCACCGTGATTCAAATTTAGAAAAAATTTCCCCATCTCCTACAGGAACTTGATGCAACGGGGAACATTACTTCCTAAGGGGGGAGGACTGATCTAGATGGATATCGATGGCTATCCACTTCTTCCACTGAATCAACATGGTCATTATTTTTTTTTTTACCATTGGTAGTTTACGAGCTTGTGGTTTTGGTAAACCATGGTATACACCCATGGTATTTGCAAGGTGGAGAAAAATAAAACAAATAATAATAATAAAGTGGTGAAACAAAATTTGCACGAACATTAATTGGTTTTTACCATTGGTGGTCTATGAGCATGTGGTTTTTGTAACCCATGGTATTTGTAAGGTGGGATAAAAAAACAAAAAAACAAATAATAAGAATAACAATAAAATAGTGAAAATATATTACTCATAAGTGAAAAGGCACTCGTAAGTAATATATATACAATCCCTCTCGTTTTTAAAATATCATCTCATTTTTTCTTCATGATGTAGACATACAACATTTATTTTCAAAGCCTTGTGAATTTAATATGAGTTTCCACTTCAGGCCCATAGACCTTTTGGCACTTCGCCTCTCATGGTTAGGGTTTTGGACCTTAATAGTTCTTTCTCATGTTTAAATTCCACCGTTTCGGCCTCTTGTAATAGCTTGCTGGTGAATGAGCATAGTTGTCATATCTCCCTTTCAGACATAAGCTACCACTATTCTAAGCTAGTGTTTGTTCTATAATATTATGCTATTTAATAAAGAGTTGGGTTCTTACTATATTATTGTGCTCTCTGCTATATTTATGTGTATATGTGCCACATTTCCTTGCCTTCTGTTGTAGGGTAAATGAACCCTGCATGAGTTACCTCCCTTAGGCTCTTCCTAGACCTAAGAAAAAATAGCGATGTAAGCTATATATTTTCCTAGATCTATATAAATCATACATGAAAATACCTACAAATTGATGGAATAAATAGTTTACCCAATGATCAAACGGTTTTCCTTGCACGCTCCTTAGTTGTTATATTTCTCGAAGATTCCCTTCGCTCTCACCAACACAGATCTTCACACATAGAGAGACAAATAAACCTTTCACAATATCAAACAAATAATGTATAAATGGATAATATATCTAATGAAATAACATAAGCATATCAGTTCCTTACAAAGATTATAACAATTACATACAATCAAGTAAGGAGGAAAATCTTTTACTTCTTATATTAATGGACAAATGGTTTACAACTTACAATCAAGGAAGTTGATGTAGTCCTTTTCCAAGTTCCTTTCCCAAGCTCTGTAATCAAACTGCCAGAATAGGTTTTCTTTCTCCTTTCTCCTCCCCTTTTTCCCATGAGATACCCCCATTATGCATAGGATGGTAGAGATAATATAAAAGGGTAGTTTCGATGAGATCTCCATGCCCAAGATGAAAATATTCTTGAGGTCGAACCACGAAGAATCCGAGGTTCAATCTCATCTCACGAAACTAATCATAAAAATTGAGTAACAGACCCGGTCGTGCCCTTCATGCTTGCAAGGAGCGACCAAACGCTCCTTGTAAGAGGACAAGGAGAGACCAACACTTTATGGTCACAGGCTGTAAAGGAACAACAAGCGAATATGAAAAAAGGTGTTGTAAACTTAGGGGAAAAGTGGTATTATTCAGTGTTTCAGGATGCTAACCTCTAGATGATTCCCATCAAATGATAAAGTGGAAAATAATTGTATAAAATATGCCCCCTAAAGTGTGAGGGTAGAAGAGGTGTCTGCTGGTCGAAATACTTTACGAATAAAATCATAGATCTTTGGGAAAAGGAACCTAGAAAGAAACCATCATCGGTCTTGCATAATAATAACATCCCCGAGGCGGGCATACACATGCTCGGTAATAAAAACTAAGCATAGCCACCAAAATAGTACACTGCGGATCCATGCATGACACAGACAAATAAATCATGGCCATGAAAAAATACACTGTGGATTCATGTCACAAGTGAAAACATATCCACGACCAAATACAAATGTGGATCTATGTCACAATATACAAATTAGCGAGATGACTCGATGCCTGAGAAATCTCTTAAGTACTCATGAATAAATCCATCGCAACTCGGGAGGGAATTCCATAAAGGGATATGGTGGTTCCAACCTAAGGTCTTAGTCCCAAATCCCAATGGTATGAATCTACAACATGCGAATAAATGAGCCGAGGTCGAGCATGGTAGAAACCGTCTAATTACCGATCATTGTTGTATATCGTTAATAGACGCGAGGTATTCCATCGATGATGATGATGGACTCCAATATACTTAGTACAATCTAGCGGGTGTGAATTAATGAGTTGAAGTCAAACACTCATAGATTCATTCAACGAGAGCTAATGATGTAAACCCATTGTTGAAATGTAAGGGAATCTGCCATTGATGTATGCAAATCCCAGGGTACTAACTGGTTTCTAGATTTCAATCCTACACAATGATATGATGTCGACAGGATGAAATCTATCAAAGGAGGGCCTTGATGTATCCCCCATCAATCAACATGAAACATAGAAAGGTAGATGTTGAGAAGAATGTAATCGTAGAGCACAACTGATGCAGGGATGGTCGGGAGGAATAGGTTGAAATACTGAAAATGGCCGACACAAGATAACTTCCTTTGAACAAATCAACACGACAAATAACTTGACTTAGCAACATTGACTCGAGAAGGACCAAAAAACTCATCGTGGGAGACTGGAAGAGTAACCAGTTGGTGGAGTTCAAGAACTCATGGAGATGGTAATGATTAAGAGACAATGGATAAAGAAATTGTTTTACATAGACACAAAACATGTGCATTGTTCAAGGGTGACCTAATAGATGACTGCCATTTGTGCAGATGACTAGATAGAACCCCCCCCCTCTTTTTTCTTCTTTCATGTTTAAGCGAACGCGAAAGAAAATAAAAGTATACTTATTGTTCTCACCCATGGATTTAATTTTGAGCCCAGAGCAGAGAATAGTGCTCGATATGTCATTTCATATTTAGAGAGTCTGAAAAGACAAAGAATACTCCAAGGGTATGGTTTTTCGTAAATTTAGTCTCCCGAGCCCGAAAAAGGATAAAACAATAAAAGGGAGAACTCTTCGAGCCAATGTTGACTAGAGTATTCTTTTTTTGTAATTAGTCCATCTGGTCCGAAAAAAGGGTAAAATTACACCAAATAGATGCCCTTTCAAATCCGTTTAACGAGTGTGATAGGAAACAAGCTCGCTCGACAATCTTTTCATGTTTAAAGAGTCTGAAAAGAGCTTAAAGGAGACTCCAAAGAGTTCCTTTTTCGTATAGTTTTTACGAGTTCGAAAAAGTGATAAACATATACTCAATAACTTATTCTCATGTATTTGCGAGCACGAGAAAGAACAAAGACTAAGCTCATGGTTATTTGTTTCATTTTTTAACGAGCTTGCAACAGAGAATGAAACTGTGCTCGGAGCGCCTGATTCATTTTTAAATGAGCTTGAAACATAGACTAAAACTATGCTCAGAGCGCTTGCTTCATTTTTAAATGAGATTGAAATGAAGACTAAAACTGTGCTCGACGTTGGTTTCTCTTTTACACGAGCTTGAAACTAGAAAATAAACTATGCTTGGGGTAGGTTTCATTTTTACACAAGCTTGAAACAGAGAAAAACTATGCTTGGGATTGGTTTCATTTTTATGTGAGCTTGAAACTGAGAATGAAATTGTGCTCGGGTGATGCCCATTAGTGGGTTTTCTTCCCAAAATGATGTTCAAAGGTTGGTACTTTATCTCCAGCATGATCAACAGAAGCTAGCGACTTAAATCCAACATGATGTCTAGAGGCTCGAGACATGCCCCACAAGCTTTGTTTCATCTGCCGACTCTTCTTTTGTACCCGATTAGACTCATGGTGACTAATATGAATAGTTTAACCAGAGAGGGAGGAAGGAAGAGGATAAATTGACACATGCGAAGGAAATGAAGGTTCAAGTACTATATCTAGTAGAAGACTCGACTGAATTGGAGGGGGGTTTGTTTCATTGTTTAACAAGCTTGACACGAACAATGAACTATGCTAATGGGAATCTATTTCATTTTTTAACAAGATTGACACAAAAATGGAACTGTGCTCATTAACCTTGACCATGGATTCCAATAGTTCTTCATCATATGGGAGAATAATGCTCAGGAAGGAATACATGTCAAGAGACTCACTCTAATCAATAGGGGGGGAGAATAAAATACAATGTCCCTAGTGAGGGAGTTACCATGTCAACTGCCAGAACTAAATCCAAATAAGACGAGCATACAACGAGAGGATCCTCCTCAATATCAATTGAAGGCATGGGACATGATGCCACATAATGAAATTGTGGTGAGGGGGACAACGCTTGCATATAAGGAACATTCAGGGATGTCAGATGGTCGACAATCAATGAATGACCAGGATTAACAAATGAAATATAGTCAAGAGTCACAATGTTTCCATCATGATGGAAATGCATCACTTGAAAGAGTGTGGACGCGAAAGCTTTCATAGCATAGTCACAGTCCCGCCCAAGGAGAAAATTAAAATCTAAGGGACCTTGAACTACCATAAGGAAACTAAGGAAGGATACCTAAAGGTTCACTGTTTCTTCTATTAAACGCCATCAAATTATGAGTGATCGACATAAGATGAGGGGAACCAATACCTTCCCAAGCAGTTGAGGATAAAATGTTGACATAAGTGGCTTCAATTATAATAGTACGATATATGTTCTTATCCCAATTTTACACAATGATTTGAAAAGGAAGTTAGGAAGGAAAACAAGGATCCATCAGTCTATTCCAATCAAAGGAAATAACTTTAGTACTTGGAGGGGGTTCCGTTGAAACGAGTGAAATGCATATTTGTCTGTAGGAATCTATAGTGACAAGAAGAACCTGGGCGATATCGACTTCACTCTCCAAGGGAAGAGTGGGATCGATCGATGATGGAATCAGATCGATCACTTCATTAATCAATGGTGGGCCGGGAGGGGACTCATGGGAAGCAGTTGGAGGTTGTTGCTGGAAAACAACATCGTCTTCCAACAATTTTGAAGCTTCATCCATATGAGGGAAAAGGTAAGTGCGGTGCATTTCCTTGCATAACTAATAAGGAATCTTGACCTTACCCTTTTCTCCCCTAACCGTATGATCACTGGATGATTGGTTTTCATCATCATGATGTCCAAAGGATGGCAACATGGGTTGTTTGGAACCCGTAGACCACACTTCTAAGACCTTGGGAACACCAGGGCAATATCTAAGAAGGTGGTCACCCTTACAAAGCTTGCAAGGAAATTTGGGCTTACAAGCTGTGTTGGTAGGTTTTCCAACATCATCAACATTCCCAACATGATGAACAATGGCTGGGTGATTTCCCCCTTTCTTAACTTTCTTCTTCTTGATATTCTATTTCTTCTTCTTCTTATCCCCCTGGTTACTAGCATCGAGGCTTTCACCAGGCGAATAAGAAGAAAGGGAAGAAGATGCAATGGGTGAACAAGGCAAAGGGTCCACATGAGGTTGATGTTCTTGGGGTGGAGGGATTTCATATGAAGCACCAAGAGCATTTGGGATCACTGTAGTGGAAAACAACCATATCAATAACCCTATTGTGAATCCAGGAAGACTCAATGTAGCAATATAGGGAGGACCAACGTTTCCAAAACAAGGATAAACAAAAGGTTCCCCATGAAAAGGGGTTCCTTGTTCGGTAGTCCTAGGAACTGTTTCCATAGACACAAACTCAACCCAAGGTCTGCTAAATCAAAGAGCACACACTACCAAAATCTATATAATATAAGAGCAAGCAAACAACTCCCCTGTAATAGAGAAAAAAAGAAGTAAGGATCTTCCTAAGATGGGAGATGAATCCGTCAACGAGGATACGAGAAAAAGTCACCCACAACTGGTTCGTAATGGATATATAGAGGTGAAAGTACCGGATTAAATCAAGTACCCTCATAAGGATCCAAAATCGTGTGTTGCATGTCTGTCTCAGGTAATGACAGTACCACCACTGCAGTCACCTGGGAAGGTAACCTAGGAAAATCAACTAGGGCTACCACTTCACACTTGGTGGTTGGGAAAAACGGTCATGGGAGAGAGATTCTATGAATGGGTAGGGAATGTGAGACAAATGTATTATACCCGAAGAAACTCAGATAGTGGTGTCACCTCGAGGACTTGCTACTACTAAGATTTCCCCCTTGACTCGCATAACCCCACCGAGAGAGAGTGTTGGGGATTGGTCCAAGCACTCTTCTTGACTTCTCCTACTGCTTGACTCTTGTGTTAGAGGAGCTTTCCCAATAAACACTTCATGTTACTAATGGGTTTTCTCTCATTAGTGTTCCTAGTTTGTTTAAGTGGCCTTGGAGAATTTACTCTCCACCCTACAACCTAGACTTGTGATTGTTTTGTAATAAAGAAAAAGTCTAGTTGATTTTAGATTAGGTACCTTGTTCCTTTTATGGTTGTTGTTACTCAAAATGGGTAAATGGAAGTGAAACTTATGATGTGATCACTCTGACTCTAAGAAGACTTCAAAATAAAAAATGAATGGAATCCAATCTTTAGTTTCGATGAAGCGTATCTACAAAAAGGAGAAAGAGGTTTCAAGTAAAGAAACAAGTGTAACATTCAATGCAAGAAACATGAAATACTCTTTGAATGAAAAAGGTGTTTGGTATGTGAGTCAAAGAGACTGTAGGATACATGATTTCCCCCCCCGACCATGAGGGGGATTGTTTTTTTAAATGTAATTTATTTCTCTTTAAAATGCAAGTTAAAACATGCTCCACCCACTAACTAGAATGCAATTATTTTTTGGTTTTCCGATTCTTTCAAATGCATTGAATTTTTTTTAATGCAACTTCTTTTGTTTTCTTTCTTTCAAATGAAATGAAAAGAACTAAATCTAAACACAAAGGTTCGCACAAAAAAATAATGCAAACCAAAAAATGCTATCAAATAGGTCGAAAAGCATCAAAAGAACTCAAAATTTACTGCTAGCACAGATCTAAGAGAGATATGGAGGGGTGGAAGAAAGGACAGACACATATCTGGGATTAGTTTGAAGGATGCCCCTTCAAA
Source organism: Picea engelmannii (assembly GCA_009831015.1). Classification (NCBI taxonomy): domain Eukaryota; kingdom Viridiplantae; phylum Streptophyta; class Pinopsida; order Pinales; family Pinaceae; genus Picea; species Picea engelmannii. The sequence goes on along the minus strand of ML798214.1, from coordinate 122,126 downwards.
AAATGGCTTTCAAATCCTGGTTGCTCCCTGTTAATGACCACATGGCAATGAAAAAGATCTAGTCGCTCCCTGCAGAGGGATAGAGGGCGACCACGTGGTCCTAGTCGCTCCTGTTAGCACTCCAAGAGTCACCCTAGACTATAGATCAGGTGAGCTTGGTAACATACAAAAAATTCAAATTTTAAATTTGAATGATAAGTTTTAAAGTCATAGGGATTTGACCATAAGGACAATCATATCCATCTACTATACACATTCCCAACTATATCCTTCAACAAAAGTGGCCGTAACAATTTCATATCAGACAATAGGCTTGATAAATGAATTAGGAAAAGGAAAATTGTGATCTAAACCTGTCAAAGATACTTCCAACACTTATGACAATCAACTTACAGTGAAATTCTGTGTATTGACAAATCCTATATCACCAATGCAAAGAATGGAAACCTCAATCAATCATTGCATGAGTAATAAGAAAATTAACTTAGTCACTCATTAAACATTAGTACACAGAGGATAAAAAGAAGTGAAAAAGGAAAATCTGATCTCCATTGATATGCAATCACAAGTCTGAAAAAATACAGAGAAAGAAAAAAACACAGTGATAACCATTGTGAATTCCTTTGGGTCTAAAATCCCCCCTCTTATCTCATTCTAACCCTACTCTATTCTTGTACCATGAAATATATAGCACTATAGGTCCTTTCCATCTCACCAATTCAAACTCCAACCACTTTCCCAAAATAGAAACAATTACAAACAGAGAATGACACGTTTTAATTGATTTCCTGCTTTTTAGGAGGCAAAATTCTGAAAAATAGGATTCAAAATTCCTCTTTTAATTCTCAAACTATAATATATGTTTAAAATATGAGATTTTTTTTTGTAGATAAGCTCTTCTAAAGAAAAACCTCTCTCGGTTTCTTGAAATTAATCTCCAGCTGTCTGAAATACGTGTTTAAAAAACATGTCTCACACATGAAATCATGAAAATTGAAAAAATAGGGTTCAAAGATTCCTTTTAATCTCCCAATCCGTGAAACCTGTGTGAAAAATGAAAGAGGTTAATGTTCTTAGGTCCGTTATTGAAAATAACCTCCTTTTTATTTTTAAAATTCATCTTGGTTCCCAGAAATACTCCTGGAATTCAACTGGTCAAACATACTAGTTCAACAGTCCTAGAACAAAGTTTCCGCAACACATTTTGCAACACATTCCTTAGCACCTGTCTCAATTCACAACGACAAAGGAAAATCAAGTGGCACACTCCTTTCCTGACCTCCAAACAAGACAAAAAATCTCATGGAGTACCTGATGACCCTGAGTTTGATGCTGGTAATTTTGAATTTGCACCAGGATGCTTGCAACCTATCCAATATACAACCCTCTCCCTTAACTAGTTCAGAGCGCCAGTTTTCAACGCGAACTCAGATATAGATTGCACACTTTGAGGAGGCTATTAGTTGATGGTATGACATAATACTTGGATAAGTGGTTAAATTTAGGCTTCGAAAACCATAAATCCTCCTTTACATGACCAAGATTTTGTGTTAACATCTGGCTTCAGAGGGGATGTAGACCTCCCTATGAGGCTCCAAGAACACACAGACCATGTGCCTTCATATTTTGTTCATCTGTGCAACCTGACCTTGCAAACTTTCATCTCTTCAAACATCCACAATTTGTGTGTTGTGCCTAATCCATTGGGCCAGTGGAGTCATTCATACTGATGTGCATCCTATGCAACTTATTCAAACTCTGAATACACGTAACTGAAAAGAGAACAAAGTGCTGCAAACTGAAAATAAATGCTCATGGATGAGCTTATTCATCTTCCTACTCCTACTTCTAATCAGAAATAAGTAGCTAATAATGTGTAATCATACTTCCAATGAAGCCATGAAAGCTTATTACTAACATAATGATCTTCTTGTATGCAAATGAGAACAAAATAAAAATATGACATGGGTAGCAGAAAATTTATGAGCATCTTGAACTTACAACTGCAAGAAAGTGTCATACCAAAATCTACCACATTCTGAACTTGTGGAAACACCAACTCCATGTAAAAAGCCACAGGATCCTGATACTCGTACTGCACTTCCATCTGGTACATAGGACTAAATTGCTGCTCCTTATGCTGCAACTCATAAACACAATTTTCCTTGGATGAATCAAGAACAACAAGATCACCTCGAACTTTTTGATGATGGCCTTGAACAAAACATTTGTGAGAAACATCCGAAATATTCAAATAATCATGAGAATCAGAGGACTGCAAGCTACTTGCATCAATTCCAAAAGCAAGAACATCATATGCAATAAGATCTTGCTTATATTGGAACATCTCTTCATGCATCTGATTAGTGCTAGTCCTATGATCACCATCCTGAACTTCATTTTCTGTCTGCAAATAAAATTGTTGATCTGAAATTGAAAGCATATAATCCTCAAGATCATAACAAGCCAAACATGTTAGCCCACCTCCAATATCATCAGAAAAATATTTTGGAACAATGGCTGGTATTTGAACAAATTCATCATTTTCTTCTACAAAATCTGCCCCATAATAATCATTAACAAGATTAATTTGAAAACTATTAATTTCAAGATCCGAAGAATAATAAAGACTTGAATGTGATACATAAGCATGTTGAGAATGAAATTCTGAATCAGATTCCCACTGTGTATATCCTTCCTCAATTTCATCCGCATCCGAATATGAATTTTTCTATTTATAAACTGTCTTATTCCAATCTTTCATCAAAAAACTATTTTGGAAGTCTGCCACAAGCCCGAAAATTCTCCTCTATGTCCTCAACATCGGTGAACATCTGATCTAGAGATGAGGATTTCCTCTCTCTAATATAAAGAAATAAATCATGATATTGTGCAACCGTATACTGTAGCATGGCAACATTTTCAGATGACCGAATGTTTTTAGGCATGCTGAGAACAAAGCTGTGAAATCTCCAGTTGAACACAGAAAAAACTTCATTTTCCTTCCTTTTCAAAGCATAAAACTCAAAGATATATTGGTCATTGGATTTATTCTTGCCCCAATATCTCATGAATATACGACTAAAATCAACCCATGAACCAATGGAATCGACTTCCAAATTTTTAAACTAGAAGGCAACATCTCCAACTAAAGATTTGCAAAATAATCTCATAACTACATCCTCATGCATAACTTCAAAATCATCAATGAAGTTTTCAAAATATTTCATATGCTTTTCAGCTGCAACACAATCCTCTCCATTGAAAAGAGGAAGATACTAAAAAAATACAAGAGGATAGGCATTTAAGGTAGGTGGCAACCTCAAAGGTCCAAAAATATCTCTTCTTATTCTCGATTGAACTTTAGTGGGCTGAACATGTTCAATAGGTTGATGGCAAGACACCACAGGGATTTCAGAAGGAATCTTATCTTCTCTATTCTCATGCTTCAAAGATGAGTCAACTTCGGGAGGAATAGAGATACATACTTCATTTTTTTCAATGGTTTCACATGATGATATAGGATCAATATCAATGGTGCAAGAAGAAGATAAAACTTCGTAACTCAAGGAAGAACATGCTTTTGTAAGCTTATAGTCATTTGAGTAAAAAAAGCATAGGATAATCCTTTTGACACGCAAAGGGAAAGACATGCACAAGCTAACAAATAAGAATAAAAGTTCATGGAGAAATCTTATAAGATGGTACCTGTTTTTCCTGCACCTCCTCATTCTTTTGTCAACTAAGCTCGTTCTCCAGTGGAGTCTTTAAAACAATGGAGTCCCATGGTGAATTTATTTTATTTTATTTTATATTTATTTTTTGTTTTTGCAGTCTGTATGTGTCCAACCTCAGTTCACTATCTAAAGCTGGATCTTTACTTTGTCGTCCCCCAAGGAAGATATATTCACTTCCATCCTCGAAAACAACGCCATTTATGTTATCACTCCAAGAGTCACCCTAGATTGTAGATCAACTGAGCTTGGTAACATACAAAAAATTCAAATTTTAAATTTGAAAGATAAGTTTTAAAGTCATAGGGATTTGACCATAAGGACAACCCGATCCATCTACTGTACACATTCCCAACTATATCCTTCAACAAAAGTAGCCTTATCAATTTCATATCAGACAATAGGCTTGATAAATGAATGAGGAAAAGGAAAATTGTGATCTGAACCTGTCAAAGATACTTCCAACACTTATGACAATCAACTTACAGTGAAATTCCGTGTATTAACAAATCCTGTATCACCAATGCAAAGAACGAAGACCTCACTCAATCATTGCATGAATAAGAAAAAAAATAAATCAATCTCTCATTAAAAATTAGTACACAGAGGATAACAAGAAGTGAAAAGGAAAATATGATCTCCATTGATAAGGAATCACAAGTCTGAAAAAATACAGAGAAAGAAAAAAGCACAGTGATAACCACTCTGAATTCCTTTGGGTCTAAAATCCCCCCTCTTAGCTCATTCTAACCCTACTCTACTCTTGTACCATTAAATATATATAACTATAGGTCATTTCCAGCTCACCAATTTGAACTCCAACCCCTTTCCCAAAATAGAAACAATTACAAACAAAGAATGACACGTTTGAACTAATTTCCCGCTTTTCAAGAGCCAAAATTCTGAAAAATAGGCTTCAAAATTCCACTTGTAATTCTCAACATATAACATCTGTGTAAAATATGAGAACGGTTTTTGTAGATAATCTTGTTCTAAAGAAAAAAAACTCTTTTGGTTTCTTGAAATTCATCTCCAGCTAGTCGGAATACGTGTCGCAAAAACATGTCTCAAACAGGAAATCATGAAAATAGAAAAAATAGGGCTCAACGATTCCTTTGAATCTCCCAATCTGTGACACCTATGTGAAAAATAAAAGAGGTTAATGTTCTTGGGTTCGTGCTTGATAACCTTCTTTGGATTTTTAGAATTCATCCTGGTTCACCCAGAAATCCTCCTGGAAGTCAACTGGTCAAAAATACCAGTTCAATAGTCCTAGAACATAGTTTCCGCAACACATTCCGCAACACATTTCGGAGCACATTCTGTAGCGTCTGTCTCAATTCTCACTGCTAAAGGAAAATAAAGTGGCCACACTCCTTTCCCGACCTCCAAAAAAGACAAAAAATCTCATGGAGCACCTGATGACCTTGACTTTGATGCTGGTAATTTTGAATTTGCACCAGGATGCTTGTAACCTATCCAACCTACAACCCTCTTCCTTAACTAGTTCACAACGCCAACTCTTATATAGCTTGCACACTTCGAGGAGGCTATTAGTTAATGATATGGAATAATCCTTGGAGAAATTGTTAAATGTAGGCTCTGAAAACCATAAATCCTCCTTTACATGACCAATCTTATGTGTTAACAACTCCCTGTAGTGTAGTTCTCAGGGTGGTCACTCCCTACAATGGAGTAGCTAGTGACCACAAGGTTTTGGTCACTTTGTGGACACAGATAACTAGTGACCACGATCATGCAAGTGAAAAAACTAATAGATATGGAGCATATCTAACAGGTAGGTCTGGGACTGAATACTTTCAAATAGCCACATAAAAGACTTACTGACAGATCAAGAACAAAGAATGGGGCTTAGAACAAACAAATATCTCGAGAATATGGATTTAAAAGTTAAGGAAGAAGCTGAGTAAACAACAATAGCTTCCCTACTGGAGTCTCCAGTCTGCTGTAGGGTAAATGAACCCTGTAGGAGTAACCTCCCTTAGGCTCTTCCTAGACCCAATATAGAATAAAGATGCAAGCTATAGATTTTCCTATATCTAAATCATACATGAAAAGACCTACAAATTGATGGAATTAATGCTTTACCCAGTGATAAGGCGGTTGTCCCTGGACGCTCCTCAGATATTAGTAACAGACCCAGTAGCGCCCTACTATGGTCAGTGGATCTATGGAGAGCCATGTTGTAACTGTGCTGAACATAGGGGAGACTCTCATCCCATGTACACAGATGCTTAAAGTTGTACATGTGGAATATGTGCACAATCATATGATTGATAACCTCTATTTGGCCATCTGTTTGGGGGTGGGAAGCAGTGGATTTAGCGAGCCTGGTGTCCAACAGTGACCGAAGACTCGACCAAAATGTGCTGAGGAACCTGTTGTCCCAGTCGAAGATGATGGTCTATGGTATCCCAAAATGGACCCACACTCGTTCGAAGAATCCCTTGGCAGTCTCTGCCACTGTGATATTCTTCTTGCAGGCTGTGAGGATGGCCATCTTCGAAAACCGATCAAAGAAAAAATATACACAATCATTGCCTTGCTTGGTGGACAAAAGGCCAGACATGTAATCCATTGAGATGGATTCCCAAGGCTTCTCGGGAGTAGGAAGATGGGTGTATAAGCCTTAATTATTGATGGCTGGCTTGGAAATAACACATGCAATGCAAAATCTGATATACTAGCTGACATCCTGTCGAAGTTTTGGCCAATAAAAATGTTTTTGTAGAATGACCACAGTTTTCTCCACGCCAAACTGTCCTACCATCCAACTGTAGTTGGCTTCCCAAATCAGCTTTGCATGCTCACTTGCAGGAACACAGAGATGGACTATATGGTATAAAAATTCACCTTGAATGTGAAAATTTGTGACAATCGCGCCTATACCCAAGAGCTGATAGGTGGTGGAAAAGTCTGGATCTTGCTGATAAAGTTGGGGCCACTCAGATTCCTCATGTCCACAGGAATGGAGCATAGTGGTGAGTGCATCCATGAGAGGTTGACTAAGGAAGTCATCAACATGATTTGAGCTCTTTGTCTTATACTTGATGTTGAGATGGAACTGCTGCAGGTAGGTGGACCAATTTTGATGGCGGTCGTTCTGTAATTTCCCCCGTGTCTGTATGAATTGCATAGGCTTGTGACCAGTGTGGATGATCGTCTCCTTTCCCATAATGTAATGTTTCTATTGACGACAGGATTTTTCAATGGAATACATTTCCTTGTCATAGGTGGGGTATTTCTAGACAGTATCTGAGAGTGTCTCACTATGGTATGCCACCGGATGACCGTGCCGAGTAAGAACTACACCTACAACCTAGTCAGATGCATCAGTCTCAATCTTGAAGGGTTGTTGCAGATTAGACAAGGAGAGTACTGGAGCTGAGAACAAGCGATGCCTTAGATCATTGAATGCTCATTGTTGTTCCTTCCCACACAAAATTTTTTCCCTGCCACTGCCCTTGGTCACTTGGCTGAGGAACCATGCAATATAGGAGAATCCCAAAACAAACAATCGGTAGAAGTTGGCCAATCCCAAGAAGCTCCGAAGCTCGGTTACTGTGGTTGGAGCTGGCCAATCACAGATGACTTGGATCTTAGCTGGATAAACATGTACCCCATGCGCATCAACAATGTATCCCAAGTGTTGGACCCTATTCATGCCAAAGGAGCATTTTTCCAAGTTGGCATATACCTTTAGCTATCGTAGAGTGCTAAAAATTTGTTGAATATGCCGCATGTGCTCCTCCCAATCTCTGTTGAAGATGAAGATGTCATCCAAATATACCACCACAAAATATTTGGTGAAGGGTATCAATACATCATCCATCAACCTCATGAAAGTGGCTGGTGCATTTTTTAAGCCAAAGGGCATGCCCGACCATTCAAAGAGACCTTCTTTATATTTGAAAGTTGTCTTCCATACATCAGTTGGTTCGATGGGAACCTGGTGGTAGCTAGAGTTTAGGTCAATCTTGTTGAAGGACTTTCCCCCCTTGAGTTGGTTAAGAAGGTCATCAATCATGGGAATTGGGTACTGATTCATGATGGTGAATTTGTTTAATGCTCTGTAATCAATGCAGAGTCGCCAGATCTCATCCTTCTTCTGCACCAGTACAATCAATCTTCCACAATGGGAGGAGCTGGGTCTGATGTGCCCCTTTTGAAGAATCTCTTGGATCTTGTGCTTGAATTTTTCATTTTCCATCAACGAGCAACGATAGACTGGTCCATTCGACAGAGGTGCACCGAGGGTCAGATCAATTGGATTCTTGACTTGGCAATGTGTCGGTACCACGGTGGGTGAGGAGAATATGTCTTTGTACTCTTCCACGATTCCATCCACTTGTTTCTATTGCAAAGAGAGGCTCTGTGTAGAGGCCACAGATGTGGCGGCGACCTTCTGCTTACTATGAGCACGGATCACCAAGAAGACGAACTTCCCGGTCTATGAAATGACCTTAATACATTGCTTAGGAGAGATTAAAGAAATAGTGGTAGGCAACACTACCTCTGGTATCATGTACAATTGTCTACCCAAAGTAATAATAACACTGCGGGGTCTAGACTCATACACAACATGAAGCTTCCACAAATATGGTTTTCCTAAAAGAACATCACAAACTTCAAGGGGAGAAATATCACACAATACCTCGTCTTTGAAAGGCTTGATGCCATAGGGAAGACCACACTGTTGGCTAACACAACGATATCTTCCTTGGCGAAGACAACCAATGGTGTTGGGATGCAGGTGTGGTGTCGTCTGCAGGTCCAATCGCTTGAATACCTTTGTTGAGATCAGGTTCTTCTAACTGTCACTATTGACAATGAAATGAAGCGGATCTTCCTTTACCCACATCTGTGAGTGAAAAAGGCATTCCCCTTCCTCTCATTCTTTTGGTTCGCTTGGCTGGACTTTGGTGGTCGCGACAATGACACTGGGTTCAACATCGATAATCCGCTTCCCTCCTTTTGGATTTGATTCAGATTTAGAATCGACCTCAAACTCAGATGCCTTCATCTCATCCAAAAGTGACTACTTGGAGTGACATTCTTCAGTGTCGTGCCAAGGGATTTTATGGTATTCACACCATTTTCTTGTGTCCTTCTTCGTCTTTTCATTTCCCTTCTTGTGTTGTGGCTTGGACTGGTTGTCCTGAGAGTGGACATATTTTATCTATCCCTTTCCATGTGGGTTGGGGCTGCCTTTTCGCTGCTTCGACTATGAGGAGTTTGCATATCCAAACTCTCACCTCTTCTGCTTAAATTTCTGCTCGATCTTGACAACATATCTATAAGCCGTACCCAATGAGGTGATGTCTAGAAACTCAATTTATGTTTGAATGTATCAATGCAAACAACCGCGGTATTTGAGAACCATATGTCGCTCAGAGTCTTTGATACCCAATTTGGTGCGGAGGGTATGGAAATTATTGGTGAAATTTTGTACTGTTTGGTCCCTTTATTGACGCAAGGTGGTCCATCGGGTGTACTGGTCCTCATAGCTTCCAACGGGGTAGTATTGTTCTTTAATGGAATCCTGGAAGGAATCCCATGTAGGGGCAACAAACAATATTTCATATTCCTCTATGGCCCTTTGATCAGAGTAATTATCCCACCAGTCCTTAACATGGGGGACGACCTTGAGGAGTGCAAAAGCAATCTTTTCCCTATCGGAAAAAATGCGGACCGAAAAATTCCCTTTGAGCAGATTCAACCATTTATCTAAAACATTTGCATCTATTATTACTTCAAATAATGGAATATAAAAATTTACACTTACCTTGAAGGGGGTTGCATGGCCTCTTGATGAAGATGATTCTCCTATGGGCAACCGTCGAAGGATCTGCGCAAAGTTGTCCATCATTTTGTTCCTTTGTCGCGCGAGGGCTTCCTCGAGCAACATTTTAAAATGATCTCCTGCTCCATAATCTTTATGTTCTTCCCCCATGAGTTGTTGTTGGGCTCGGCATGGTCGATCTTGCAGCGACTTGATTGGTTCGAGTCCCAACTTCTTGTACCCAGATCTTGTAAGGGCCATGCACGAAGAAAAATAAATGAAGAGCAGACTGTTATGATACCACTGATCTAGATTTAGGAGTGGAGCAAATTGATTAACATACTGAATACAATAAACACAAATCTATGAAGAACAACAAAAATATCTAGTGAACAATATCTTCTATTGAATAAATGAAATAGGTTGAAACTGTAAAACTGTAGAACTAAAACACGTGCTTAAATGGTGGTAGCTATCTCTGAGAAGAGATGTGGCTTCTATGCACATCCATATGAGAAGAATGATTACAATGAGGCTGCATATGCATTTTTTGATATTACTCATGAATTCCAAAACCCTAGACATCCAAAAACCTAACCTAGGAGATGAAACGCCAAAAGTTATGTGGGCCCCTATGGGTAAGTTGGTACCTCAACTTCCCGGGGTCGTAAATTTTGCATACAACCTTCATTTTAGGTTTGTGATAGCCCATTGGAAAGGTATTTTAGAGAGCTACACATTACGCTATCAAAATTTAGCTCCGTCTATAGTTTAACTATGACAAGACAAACAATTTTTTTTAGGGCCCCAAAACGGCCCTCGAAGTACAAAAGATGTACTGACATGAAAATATAAAAAATAAGCCAGTTGGATTAGGTGGGAGGCCACCAATATCCACCTAGAAGATGTGAGGGCTTCAGAGAGCCCCAAAAGTGTAGAACCCACAATTTCAAAGAAGTATAAAAGAACGTGCCGAACCAAAAACTGTAAAGAGGATCCAGTTGGAATAGGTGGGTGGCCACCAATATCCACCTGGATCACATGCATAGAGATGAAACAAGATGAAAAATAGAGATGAAGGACCCATAACCCATTTCTTCCATTACTACACCTCATAACCTCCACAAAATTCCTTCCTCGGGCACAAATAATTCGTGAAGTGTCCCCCTCCAACAAGCATAGACGTAAAGCCACTATCATACTTGCTCACCCAGACTATGGGACAAAGAAACCGACCTTGAATAGAAATCCCAAATGTATCCCCCATATCTTGTTGAAATATTGTAAGTGCGAAGAATATTCTAATTATCGAGTTATTATCATGTAGATCAAATATGTTGGCATAGATGAGCAGGTTGCAGATGTGTTGACCAAGCCTTTGTCTCGTGTAAAGTTTGAATACTTTCGAGGCAAGATTGGTATAGTCTGAAAGGACCTCCCTCGAAAGGGGGAGTGATGTTGATGATACTATGTTATCTTGACCAACAATGGGTAGCTCAGTTAGGAATTTATATCCTAGGGGACTGATCATCCCTGGACAGATCCTGAAGGTCTGGTAAGGACAGTCTGTCAGAGTACTTGTGCATGTATATGCCAGTTGTTGTTAGAAGTGGTAGCTCTATTAGGATTTTATATCCTAGGGAGTATTTATGATTCCTTGGCATATCCCAAAGGTCCGATAAGGATGGTCTATCAGAGTACCACGTGGTATCTCCGTTAGGATTTTATATCCTAGGGAATCTTATGATTCCTGGGCAGATCCTTAAGGTCCGGTAAGGATGGTCTGTCAGAGTACCACAAAATGTTGTTGTTACACCTGCCTCATTATGTTTCCCTATGATGATGTTGTTATCTTAGCCTCATGTTGATGATGTTGTATCAACCTAGTGATGTTGTTGATGATGTTGTATCAACGTCGTGCTCTTGTTGAAGATGTTATACCATCCTCATGCTATTGATGATGTTGTATCATCCTATCGATGTTGATGTTGTTGTTATAACTTTTATGCTAATTGATGTTGATGCAGATGATGATGATGATGCTACTCCAACTCCATGCTATGAATGATGATGATATTAATGATGAGAAGAACTTTCTATGATTTATAGATATGCCAGTCAATGTTCTAGATGCTGATGATGTTGCTTCCCTCTCTCTCTCCTATTGATGTTGTATTGAGCTATGTCAGTAGAATACCATTCTTGTTAAGGGGGAGTGTTGAAATATTGTAACTGCAAAGAATATTCTAATTATTGAGTTATTATCATGTATATCATATCCCCTTTTGTGGATTGATCATGTCGGGACTTAAGTATGACCAAATCCCCTTTTGTGGATTGGTCAACCCTAGTTAAATGGTGGTATTTGAGAATTCGACCCCTATGGATAATTAAATTGGTTTTAACCACTAGTTGAAGAAGTAGACCCTACTTGGTGAAGAGACATAAACCTAGCGCCTATCAACTAGTATAAACAAGAGAGGATGGCGCCTCATTCCATCACTCACTCAAGTCACTCATCTAATGCACAAGTTTTAGAGGTAGCGACAGTTGCAAGAAGAAGGAGAGGGAGGTGCATTCATCAGTATTGGATATTCTCTAGTGTTTTTTATTTTTATTTTTTTTTATCTTGGCATTGTATTGGAAATCTATATTAAGGAAGTTTCTGCTGGGTTTTCTCCCCCATGAGGGTTTCCCAAGACAAAATGTTGTGTACCTTGTGATTGTGTTTCTCTTAGTGATCCTGATTATGCTATTATTGTCTATTAAAATGAAAAGAAATTAATAGCAGCTCTAAATTTAACATGGTATCAGAGCTTGACTGAATAGAGCACCTTTCATTGGGTAACCAAAAACGTCACTTTTCTTGTACAAGAAAATTAAGGATTTTTATTGGAGGAGAATTTCTAACTAAAAACCATCTAGGGAAGTGCACCCTAGCCTAGCGAACTCATTGGCAGATTGAGTGCACCTTTACAGTGGCCAGAGCCTCCGGAAAGTGAAACCCTAGTTTTGACTGGTACCAGAAAACCAGGAAACCAGGAAACCAGAACTAGTACCAGAAGTACCAGTCCATATTTGCATAGGCTCAGTTTCAAGGGGTAAAATTTGGATTTTCTGAAAATAGAATACACTAGCCTACTCACCTCAGCCCAGTGCACCTCTTGGTAAGTTCAGATTCAATTTATGAGCACTTTCAATTTTTGGTCATTTTCCCAACTCTAGGTCAAGATGTTTGCAAACACCAAGTTTGTTGACAGGTTACAAGGTGTGGAAAAATTTCGTGTCTGGAACTATAGGAGTTCACTCATTCTTGAAGAGAATGACCTTGCAAAATTCATAAAGGAAAATGTACCAGGACTTGAAGAAGATGGAACCAAAACAAAGTACAAGAAGGATATGGTTAGGGCCAAAATAATCATTGTAGACTCCATTAAATATCACTTGATCCCTCAAGTGTCTTCAAAGAATACTCCAAAAGAGATGTTTGATTCCCTAACCGGAATGTATGAAGGAAATAATATTAACCGAAAGATGAGCTTGAGAACCCAACTCAAGAATACAAATATGTAGAAAGGAGAAATAGTTCATGACTATTTCTCTAGGGTTACTCATTTCAAAGAATAGTTAGAAGCAATTGGAGACAACTTGGATGAACATGGAATCATCATGACAAGTCTAAATGGTATCACAAGACCTTGGGATGTATTCATCCAAACTATTTGTGCCAGAAAGGAGAAACTACAACTTGATAGTCTTTGGGAAGAATGTGTTCAAGAAGAAGCAAGAGTAGCTAACCGAGAAGCAATACTATTAAGGGATGAAGACCAAGCCCTAGCTGCTCATGCTAAAGAAGAAAATAAAAGGTCTCACTTCCATAAGGATACCCACCTCCATAAAGAATATCACTCCCCAAAGAGATTCACTCACTTCCATAAAGAATCTCACCCTCCAAGGAGATTCCATAAATTTCAGAAATGACAAAGAAGAGAAAAAGATTTATCCTCTTATCAATTTTATCATTATGACAAGATGGGACATATTGCTAAGAATTGTACAACCAGAAGAGAAGAATACAAGAAGAGAAACAAAAAAAGACATCATTCCCATGCAGTTGAAGATGATGAGCCACCCACGAAGTTGACTAAAGAAGAGATTGTAGACTATGTTTTATTTTCTACCCTCTCAGGATCTGTGTCACCTGGAGAGGATACTTGGCTCATACAAAATGGTGCTTCTAAGAACATGACAAGTCAGAGACACATTCTCTCTAGCCTTATAGAAAACAACTTTCCCCATAAAGTTACACTCAGAGATGATTACCAATACCCTATCAAAGGAGTGGGAGAATCTACCTACAAACTTGATTCAGGGACCCCGATGAAAATGAAGGATGTACTATATGTACTAGGTTTGAAAAAGAACTTACTTTCTATCTTAGATTTAGATAAGAAAGGCTTGAGGGTTTCATTCATAGATGGTGAAGTTATTATGTGGCCTAAAGGAAAAACCATAGAAGATGCAATTGTCATTGGAACATAAGAATGTGTCTTGTATAAGCTAAAAGGTCACTTATATGTAGCCTTGACTCACTCCATTGAGAGTCCATGTGAACTTTGGCATAGAATATTAGATCACATCAACTACAAATCCTTACCATATGTAAGCAAGGTAGTTACAGGTCTACCAAAATTCAGGGTTGATCATGAAGGTGTGTGCAAGGGATGTGCACAAGGAAAGAACATAAAGAATCCTTTCCCATAGAGCGACAATAAAGAAAAAGGAATCTTGGAGCTCATCCACTCATATGTATGTGGTCCAATTCCATCAAACTCTCTTAGTGGGTATGTATACTATGTGTCATTTATTGAAGATTATTCTCGCAAGACTTGGGGTTTATTTTTTGAAATAAAAAGATGAAGTATTTGGAAAATTAAAGGAATTAAAAGCCTTGATAGAGAATCTCTTTGAAAGAAAAATCAATATACTCAAGTCAGATAATGGAGGAGAATACACCTCAAAATAATTTGTAAGATTTCACGGATATGTTGGGATTAAGAGGGAGTTCACCACTCCCTACAATCCTCAACGAAATGGTGTAGCATAAAGAAATAATATAACTATAATGGAATCAATGAAGACAATGATCCATGATCAAGATCTTCCAATGCACTTATGGGATGAAGCATCAAGAACAACAGTGTATGTCCAAAACATATTATCCCATAGTGCACTTGGATTCAAAACCCCCAAAGAAATGTTCTCCGGAAAGAAGCCAGAAGTAAGCCATCTCAAGATATTTTGATGTCCAATGTTTGTACACATTCCAAAAGAAAGGAGAACTAAGTAGGACCCTTCAGGAAAGAAGGGAATATTTGTTGGATACTATGAGGTATCCAAGGTCTTCATATTTTTCATACCAGGTTACATTCATATTGAGATCAACAGAGATGTAACCTTTTATGAAGATGAAACACTCATGAGATCAAAGAGATGCCATCTTGAAGAGGTATATGAAGACGAACCTATAGCTCCCATAGTTGCAGAACCAATGAAGGAAGTCACAGTTATCCCTGATGATGAGATTCTAGAAGATCATGATATAATAAAATCTCAAGAACCTCCCTAGATGACTATCTCTCACAAGAGAAAACTAGCTTGGGCAAGGGAACTTATTCAAGATGGAGAGAAGTATGGTGCCCCAGAGGGAACCATGAGACAAATCAAGAAACCTAATCCACTCTCCAGTTATATGGCTTTGATGTGTGATCTCATAGAAAATGAACCTACTAGATTTGAAGAATCCATTCAGAAGAAAGAATGGGCGGATGCCATGACAGAAGAACACCAATCCATTATAAATAATGATGTATGGGAAATAGTTCCTAGACCGAAGAACAAATATGTAGTATCTTATAAATGGTTATACAAGATAAAACATGCTGCAGATGGAATTATTGAAAAACATAAAGCAAGGTTTGTATCTCGTGGATTTTCTCAAAAGGAAGGCATTGATTATGAAGATATGTTTTCTCCTATAGCCAGATACACTTCTATCAGAACAATTATAACTCTTGCAACCAATATGAAGTGGAAGTTACACCAGCTGGATGTGAAAAAAGCCTTCTTAAATGGTGTTATGGAAGAAGAAGTGTATATAGAACAACCACAAGGGTTTGAATTTGAAGATAGAAAGACTCATGTCTACAAGTTGAAGAAGGCTCTGTACGGGTTGAAGCAAGCTCCTAGAGCTTGGTATGGCATAATTGATAGTTTCCTGACGATATTGGGATTTACCAAGAGTAAATCTGATTCTAACATTTACTTCAAGGTTATGAATGATGATCCATTTATATTGTTGTTGTATGTGAATGACTTATTCTTAACTAGAGAAGAAAATCTCATCACCGATTGTAAGAAAAATCTCGATGTAGAATTTGAGATGAAAGACCTAGGCCTAATGCACTATTTCTTAGGTATTGAAGTTTGGCAGAGCCCATAGAAGATCTTCCTTAACCAAGGGAAGTATGCAGTTGAAATACTGAAGAGGTTTGATATGTTGGAATGTAAATCCATGAACACACCCATGGAAACAAAGTTGAAGCTCCTGGTTGATACCTCATTAGAATTAGTTGATGCTACACTGTACAGATAGATCATTGGATCGTTGATGTATCCGATGAATACCAGGCCAAATATATGCTTTTCTGTGAACACCTTGAGTCAATATATGGTAGAGTCCAGACGTGTTCACCTTGTAGTTGCAAAGCATGTAATGAGATGCCTTAAGGGTATGTTGGAATTTGGTCTCTGTTATACTGGAGATCATGACTTCATATCGATTGGTTATATTGATTCAGATTGGGATGGAAGTGTTTCTAATAGAAAGAACACTTCAAGATTTTGTTATAGTTTGGGGTCAACCATGACTTCATGGTAGAGAAGGAAGCAATCCAATATTGCTCTCAACACGACATAAGTGGAATACATTGTTGCATGTTCCACTAGTTGTGAAGCCATATGGCTTCAAAAGTTGTTGACATGTCTATTTGTTCTGGATATGGAAGCCACTGTGATTCTATGTGATAACCAGAGTTGCATAAAGATGACGAAGAGCCTAGTGTTCCATGATAAGTTGAAGCACATATAAATCTGGTATCACTACATTCATGATATGGTGTAGAGGGGAGCTGTAAATCTTCAATATGTTGGCATAGATGAGCACGTTGTAGATGTGTTAACCAAGCCTCTGTCTTGTGTAAATTTTGAATACTTTTGAGACAATCTTGGTATAGTCTGAAAGGACCTCCCTCGAAAGGGGGAGTGATGATGATGATACTATGGTATCCTGACCAACAACGGGTAGCTCATTTAGGATTTTATATCCTACGGGACTGATCATTCCTGGATAGATCTTGAAGGTCTGATAAGGATGGTCTGTCAGAGTACCTGTGCATGTATATTCCAGTTGTGGTCATAGTGGTAGCTCTGTTAGGATTTTATATCCTAGGGAATCTTTATGATTCTTGGGCAGATCCCGAAGGTTTGGTAAGGACGATCTGTCAGAGTACCACGTGGTAGCTCCATTAGGATTTTATATCCTAGGGAATCTTATGATTCCTGGGCAGATCCTTAAGGTCCGGTAAGGACGATCTATGAGAGTACAAAAAAATGTTGTTGTTACAGCTTCCTGAATCTGTTGCCCTATGATGATGTTGTTATCTCAGCCTCATGTTGATGATGTTGTATCATCCTTGTGCTGTTGTTGTTGATGTTGTATCAACCTCGTGCTATTGTTGATGATGTTGTACCAGCCTCATGCTGTTGATGATGATGTATCGACCTAGTGCTATTGATGATGATGTATCGACCTAGTGCTATTGATGTTGTTGTTATAGATTTTATGCTAACTGATGTTGATGCAAATGCATATGATGATGATATTACTCCAGCTCCACGATGTGAATGATGATGTTATTGATGATGAGACAAACTTATGATGATTTATAGATATTCCAGTCAATGTTCCATATGATAATGATGTTTCTTTCCTCTCTCTCTCTCTTGATGATGTTGTATTGAGCTATGTCAGTAGAATACCCTTATTGTTAAGGGGGAGTGTTGAAATATTGTAACTGCGAAGAATATTTTAATTATTGAGTTATTATCATGTAGATCAAATCATCTTTTGTGGATTGATCATGTCGAGACTTATGTATGACCAAATCCCCTTTTTTGTATTGATCAAACCCTAGTTAAATGGTGGCATTTGAGAAGTCGACCCCTAGGGATAATTAAAGTGGTTTTAACCACTAGTTGAAGAAGTCGACCCTGCTTGGTGAAGAGACATAACCCTAGCGCTTATCATATAGTATAAATAAGAGAGGATGGAACCTCATTCCATCACTCACTCAAGTCACTCATCTAGTGTGCATGTTTTTGAGGTATTTGCAGTTGCAAGAAGAAGGTGAGAGAGGTGCATTGCTCAGTCTTGGATATTCTCTAGTGTTTTGTTTTTTATCTTGGCATTGTATTGGAAATCTATATTAAGAAGTTTTTTGCTGGGTTTTCTCCCCCATGAGGATTTCCCATGATAAAATGTTGTGTACCTTGTGATTGAGTTTCTCTTAGTGATCCTTCTTATGATATTATTGTATAGTAAATTGGAAATTCTTGATGAAAGCAACTATGGGGGACATCCTCTAGCTTACAAACCTGTGAGATGTGGAACACAACAGCTTGTGAAGTCTTTCTCTTAGCTTACAAACCTGTGAGATGTGGAACACAACAACTTGTGAAGTCTTTCTCTCAGCTTACAAACCTGAGAGAAAGCCCCTATGAAGGGTTCATGGTTCTTGCCTAAGACAGAGTCAGGTATGTAAATATGGCCTCCTCCATGACGTGAGAGAGAAGAACTCCAGATGATTATCCGGTGTAAAATTGATCTGTTGAGTTAGGACGTGCCTGTGGCTGAGCACAAGGTGAACGTGGGAAATCCCTAAAAATCACTGGGCACATAATCATGAGAACATAAATAAAGATGATGTGATGGCTTCATCTGAGCAACAAGAGAAGACTCCAGATGATCCTCCTGTTGGTGGCAGTGGGAAAGCAAATCTGTAGAGCAGATGTGCCTGTGGACGAGCACATGTGCACGTGTGAAGACCTGGTTCATCTGTGTGATGTAGTGAATCAAGTCCATGACATCCCTATGGATGTGCCCTTAGTGGATGAGCACTACTGGGTGTATCATATCCTTTGCTATATGTTGTTCAAGAGTTAGACCTACCTGTAACCCTAGTTATTGCATAAAGGGTACATGTCAGTCCTATCTTATTGTGTCTAAAGATGAACTGTAAAAGATAATTAATATTAATATTAATTATTATAATAATAAATAAATAATATGTCTAAGTGAGGTTGGCCCTATTGTGCCAATAGACACTTTAGTTGACAGGACAAGCCTAATACAAGTAAGAGGAAATCTTCCATTGTAGACACACACACACTTGTGAGTTTTGGAAATTTCAGCAAGTACACTTCTTGGTAAAAGTTGCACACCTCTCTTAGGCGCTAGAGTTTATAGGGTTTTGTGCACCCTCTTGTGTGATGGATATTCTTGGTGGTGAAAGGTCTTTCTCTTGAAGAATATAGAAAAGGATTTGGCTGGGTTTTTCTCCCTTGTTTGAGAAGGGTTTCCCAGGATATATCTTGTGTTCTTGTGCATGGTGTTTCTTCTTGTGATCTTAGTTGCTGCAACATTCTTGTTTATGGTTAAGACATGATGAAACTGAAATGAATTACATGCTTAATATAGCTTATGGAAAATCAACATTGTATTAGAGCATAGGTCTTGAAAGAACCCATTGCACAAGCATTCTTCATAAGAAAAAGGAAAAATGTCACTGTTGTCGTACATGAAAATTAAGGATTTTTATTGAAGAAGATTTTTAGCCTCAAAACCATCTAGAAAAGTGTGCCCTAACCCAAGGAATTCCTTGCAACCTTTAGCGCACCTTTTCAGTGGGTAGATCTCCCGGAAAGTGAAACCCTAGTTTTCACAAAGTACCAGAAGTAACTGAAAACCATAAGTACCAGAAGTACCAGAAAACCAGAAGTACCAGAAAACCAGAAGCACTAGTCCATAAATCCGCTAGTCAAGTTTGAGGGGGTAAAAATTGGATTTTCAGAAATCTGACTGCACTGGCTTACTCGCCTCAGCTCAACACATCTATCCCCTGGATCAGAATTTCAAAAATTGAAGTTTGAAAAATCAGGGTTTCCTCATAAAACCCTAAGTTGCAGTTGCAGTTTCAGAATCAATTGCAATATCAGTTAAAGTATCAAGTGTTGTACCAGTTGCAGTCACCCTTGAAGTCTTGTAAGAGTTATTACCATTGCTACCAGATGGTGCCACTACTTGCAAATACTATCAGAGGTATGTACTCACATATGTTTAAATTGTTAAGCTTTAAAAGGTATTTGCAGGAGAAGGGATCTATTTCCATAGATCTAGAAGGATCTCAAGATCCAACACATTAAGAGGAATAATGCAACCCAGGTTTGATTATTCTAATATGCATCTATTTTCTATGACATTATTTTGATCTATGTTTCATGTTGAAGCTATGACCATCATACTAACCTTTGGTCAAAATTAAAGTCAAGATATTATATGGATTAAAGTTGAGATCATAGAGTTTGTTCTCTAACCCAACCTTCTGTCAAGATAGAATATTGTCCTAGTACAAAAGATAGGTTGAAGAAAGCACTTGTTATCTTGAGTGAAGGAGACTTGGAAGAAAAGCAACACATTGGAAGTGAAGACTCCATGTTTGATTGTTGTAATTGTCATTCCTCTAACTTATATTTCTAAAGTTTACTACATTACAAGTAGGTGTTGTAGCTGTGATAACAATCCTTAAACTGTTTTGATTCTAGAAATGTACTCATTATTCTCCTTTAGGAGATATTATTGTTTTGGTTCCTCTTGTTTTCTTGTTCCAGATAGGTCAAGAAAAAAGGAAGATACTTATTCTTCAGAGGGAGTCACATTGACTCAGAGGGAGTCAAAACTATTTGAGAAAGAGGAAGAATAGAACCATCCTTGAGACAATAAATGCAATAATGCATGATCATAATACTTCTATGATTTCATGAGCAGAAGCATACATGACGCAATATATATTCAGAACAAGAGTCGTCACTAGAATAGAAGCCTTCACCAGAGTGAAGCCTGAGATTGAACACTTCAGGTTATTTGGGTTCCCAAGTGTATTTTCATGGACCCAAAGAGAAGAAGTCCAAGCTAGATCCTTTAGAAAGAAAGGATACAATGAATATTCAAAGACATTCTAGATCGACATCCATGGTCAGAGACAAATTGAGACAAGCAGAAACGTTGTCCTTGAAGAAGAGATAATCTTTCAAAGATCCATAGAATCTCAGATGGAGATTGACAGTAAGAATATACCTTCTCCCCCTTCAGTAGTTCAGAGGGAGAAAGACATTATTCCAGTTGATCCAGTTGCTCTAGTTGATATTCTCAGTGATATTGCAGCAAGGCATAAAATGCCTACCTAGACTCACTATGCAAGAGGTAGAAACGCATACAAGCTTCTCAAGGCACCTTCCGAGAAAGTAAAAGAGTTTTTCAAAGATATCCTCCAGTCATGAGACACTTCATTGATGATAAGACTCCATGTCTTAGAAAAGAAACAAGAGAACCAATATGGCCAAATGCCATAACATAAGAGTACCAATATACTTCAATAGGATGGTGCATAAGATATTATTCAGGGACCAGAAAGAGAAACCTGTAGTAAAACATGCAGCTAATGAAAGTATCAAGGTAATACAAAACAAGACTCATAGACAAAGGTTTCTCATAAATAGAGGGAGTTGTCCATAATAAGACACTTGACATAGTGAACTGATTCACTTCCATCTATACCACCATCCATGAGTTGGAAACTATATCATATAGATAGATTCTTGATGAGTTTGGATTTTAGCAAGAGTGTTGCTGATCCAAACCTATACAGTGTTGGTGACGAAAACCTGATCCTGATGATTTACTCAGAAAGACTAGTTGTTAAAACTAGTAAGCATGGACTTCGGATTTTCATAAAGAATCATAGTATGACACACTACTTCTTGGGACAAGAACTATGACAGAATGAAAATCCACCGTGATGGATTTAAAGAATAATATTTATGTTGATTCAAGACAAGCCCAATCCACAGTTGATTGGATCACTGATGTATCCAGTTAACACCAGACTTGATTCATGCCGATTTAGATTGAGCAGAAAGTATAGTGGACCAAAAGAGAACATCCTATTGATGTTCTACCTTGAAATCTTCCATGATTTCCTATTGCAGCAGGAAATATAACTCTGTAGCCTTAAATGCACCAGAGACAAAGTATATATATATATATATATATATATATATATATATATATATATATATATATAGCAATAAGTGTGCGAAGAAATGTGGCTTCACATACTTCCGTCAGATCTACTTGACCATGATATAGATCACAGGTTGATGACAAAGAGCCATATATAAAGCTCCTTAAAAAACCCAGAGCTTCCTTGATGCAAGAGCATCTCTCACAGCAAGCGAGCCAACGTGGAATGCAAGTGAACAACTGGACAAAACCAACACAAGTTTTGAAATTGTCTCGAAGATAATGCACCAACCTTAAATGTGATATTAAAGAGAGGCGTACTTTTATATTGTAATCAGACCTTGAGCCATACGCTCTCGTCTGAAGTAGATGGAGGAATTTATGTTGAGATGAAATAGGTAGATAGAATTTAATATTAGATTAAACAATTTAGAAAGAAGGAGGGAAACAGGATATAGACACCCTCATTGTGCATTGTAACATAATCCTGAGCATTGAGAAGAAAAGAAGAGAGCTGTGGAAGAACACCCATGTACAGAGTTTGAATTAATAGAAGAGGTTGATTCAAATCCATGGTTTTGTGTTTGTTCTCTGTGTATGTATGCTGAATGCTATGCTCATAAGTATTTACTTCCTGTTATGCATTTGTTTTACATGCTATGTATGAATGATTTCTTGCTGAGTGTTTGAAACCTGAGAAAGGAAGTAGAAGAAATGAGTTTCAATTGTTTCTCTATCTGAGCAAGGATTCCTGCAAGGAGTGCAGTTGAATTCGTTCGCAAGGAGTGCATTGACAGAAGGCTCAGATAGTTTAACTCTTGTTCTCGTTCACCTATAAGTGAAATTGGGTTATAGGAGCCGTGCAAGGAGTGCGCAGGCTAAGGAAAGTCTCAGTTGTGAATCTGAGCGAAGAATTGAAGGACTACTGCTGCAGGTGTGTGCATAGTCGAAGGTATTCAACACTTGGAAGTGTCTGAGAGTTTCCGCAAGGAGTGCGTGCAATAATCTTCTCTAAGACTCAAATTC
Organism: Picea engelmannii; assembly: GCA_009831015.1. Lineage (NCBI taxonomy): Eukaryota > Viridiplantae > Streptophyta > Pinopsida > Pinales > Pinaceae > Picea > Picea engelmannii. Next base: position 99,145 of record ML798214.1, on the reverse strand, counting down.
GTGAGAAAGATCAGGAGGGATAAATCCTTTGGAGCTATTGAAGGTAGCACAAAGAGTGGGAGCATATAGAGTGACTCAAGGTGATGGAGGTTTGGGTCACAGTTGATTAAGTCCAGGAAGGAGTCCTTGGTTCATTTCGTGAACGTATCGAGGAGAAGAAGACAAACGGTTAGAATCTTGGGGAGAGGATTTGTGAAACCCCGCCAGTCGTCAGATATACCAGAGAAGCGAGGAGGATATGGTTACGTCTGGAGCCCAAGCTCTACGGATCGTGAGCCATTGGATCAGCCAATAGATTCTGGACCGTTGAAGATTTCACGTCCCGGAGGAGTAGAGGAGTGCACAAGAAGAGGAAATCGTGAGCCGTCGGATCTCACACAGATATCCATCAGCCGTTGGATCTGACTGGAGGGACACGAAGTTTAAGTCTTTGTGAAAAGAGAAGCGAAAGTCCCGAAAGGCATCAGGATATTGGCACTTGGGATATCAGGGATATGGAGGACGTGAGGAGAGTCACTCGACACCCGAAACCCCGAATCTGCGAGGTTTTGATCTAAGCCGCTCGTTTGGGAGCGGATGCGTGTCGCGAGATTTCCATATCGGGGAATCGGACATCGGAGGACAGAAGGGGAAGTCCTTCAACTTCGCGAGTGGCGAAGTGGCGAGAGGACCAGGAGCCGTCCATCTGAGGAGGACAGGTGGCAGAGATCGAAAGATCTCGCGAACTCGGAAGTTCGCAGGGTGAGAGCCCAAACATTGGGTGCTCCAATTCGCGAAGACGTGAGGAGCGAGAAGAAGAATAGCCATTGGATCTGGGGCGTAGGAGGACCATTGGATCGAGAACCCCATCGCCTATCGCACATTCGGGGGTTCAGAGCTCGAGAGGGGTCACTTTCGACATCAGAAGTCGTGAAGTGCCGATAGCGGAGGCTCGCGTGGACACGTGGCAGAGCCATAAGGTGAGGCCCGCATGGTCGACGACTGGACACACGTTGCCTGGAGAAAGGAGTCAACACTCCATTGAATTATCGCATCTTGGGGACTCACGGGATAAGAGCGTGAAGGCTTGATGCTTCAACCTGCGAGGTTGCGACAAGCGAAAAGCGTCAAGGGAGGAGTCAACCCAGCATTGACCTATCGCATCTCGGGAGATCGCAACAGGAGGGCACGAGAGCTCGAATCACGAAATCACGAAGGTGCGAGTTGCGAGAGGCATTGATATTTAGGCCCTAGCCTTTGGTTACATGTGGGGAGGGAACTGACAAGGAAAGGAGCCATAGCCGTATCGCCGGTTCAGGTATCGCAAGAATGGAAAGGAAGAGTCGGAAGTTCCGACTCACGAACTCGCGAGATCACGAGATTTAGTCCGATCTCTCGATTGTAAAGAGGAGATCCCATGGAGAGTTTGCTGTGGGTACGGATTTCTCTATAGGGAAATAGAAGAGCCTTAGTGTTCTTTAGGCCAGTAGAGAAGAGAAGATCCTGTGAGCAGACGTGCTTGCGAGCGCGCCTGCATCAAGTGGTATCAGAGCTTAGAAAAGCTTCTTTTCTTTCTGTAGCGGGGAAAAGGAAGATTCACCATGCCACTGAGGAGAAGGGATAGACAATCACTCGATCCAGAGGAGGAAAGGGAGATGTCTAGAGGAAGGGGTAGAGAAGTGCAGAATCTAGAAGTAGAAAGAGATCTTCATAACTTACGCGCTAGAGTTGTGGACATGCAGATAAGACAAAGGCGCACAACTGATGTAGGAGATATCGGTGAGTCCAAAAATGAAGATGATGCTGGACACGGAGAAGAATAAATCCTAGCAGAAGATGCAGCAAATGAGCGCTTACTTAAAGCTGTTGCAAGAATGGGTGCAAAGGTGAAGATGGACATTCCAGTTTATGAGGGAAATCTGGATGTAGAAGAGCTTCTAGACTGGATTAGATCTCTAGACACCTATTTTGACTATGAAGACATCGAAGAGGACAAGAAGGTTAGGCATGCCGTCATGAGATTAAAGGGACATTCATCCTTGTGGTGGGATGAACTACAAGCTGATAGGCGTTGCCAAGTCAAGCAGAAAATTAAGAGCTGGGACAAGATGATTGCAAAGATGAAGGAAAAATTCATTCCCAGGGACTATCAAATTTCTCTGTTCAGGAGGATGCAGAACCTGAGATAGAAGATGATGACAGTGAAGGAATATACTGAGGAATTTTACAGGTTGAATATCAGGGCAGGTCATCACGAAAGCAATGACGAAAAAGTGGCCAGGTATATGAATGGCCTGAGATACAAGATTCAGGATGAAATGAGTATGGTGACCATCCGAACGGTAGAAGATGCTTATCAGATGGCTCTGAAAGCTGAAGAGAAGCTGAGACGAAATAAGAGTCAGAGGGGCAGAGGTAGAAGTCATCCCAGGGGAAAATCAGTTGCCCAGGAAAGAACCCAGAAGCCCAGGGATGACTGGAAGAAACCTCAGACTCAGACATAGAGAGGTGGAAGTTCACAACGAGGGAAATACGCAGAGCAAAGAGAACAACATACTGAGCAGAGAGGAGGATATGCTGATAATAATAGGTTTCCTCATACCAGAGGTAGAGGAAGAGGAAGAGGTGGAGTAATCACATGCTTCACATGTGGAAAGAATGGGAACAAGTCCTACGAGTGTCTAGATAAAAAGAAAGAAAATGGAGAGACTCACATCGTCGAGGCACAGAGACGAGATGTTGAAGCAGAAGATGCTGAAGGCGGAAGATCGCTGGTGATGCGAAAAGTCCTTTTGACACCAGAGAAAGAAGTGGAAAGTTCAGTCCAAAGGACCAGACTTTTTAGAACAGCTTGCAAGACCAAGGGTTGGGCATGCAAGGTCATTGTGGACAGCGGTAGCACGGACAATCTCGTTTCAACCGAGATGGTAGAAAAGCTGGAGTTGGAGACGACTGATCATCCAAGCTCGTATAAAGTTTCGTGGCTACAAAAATGACATCAGGTAAATGTCACCAAACAATGCTTAGTTGAATTTAAGATAGGGGGATATAATGATAAGATATTATGTGATGTCATTTCTATGGATGTTTGTCATCTATTGCTGGGTAGACCATGGCAATATGATAGAAATGTGATTCATGATGGGAGGATGAATACATATACCCTGGAGAAGAATGAGAGGACACACATGTTGCCTCCAATTAAAGATAAGGAGGTGAAGCCGGAAATAAACAACACTGTACTTCTCATGAGTGGGAAGGAACTTCTTACCGAGGTTAAGAAGAAGGAGGATCCACAGTTCATTATGGTCAGAAAGCTGAGGATTGTTCTGACTAGCACAAGAATGGATGATTTGCTAGAGGAGGTTCAGGAACTGCTGGAAGAGTTCGCTGACATAGTAGTGGATGAATTACCTTGTTCGTTGCCATCGATGAGAAGTGTGAGTCATCATATTGATCTCATACCCGGAGCAAGTTTTCCAAACAAAGCCGCGTATAGACTAACGCCACAGAAGAATGAAGAAGTTAAGAGGCAAGTCTAGGATTTGTTGGACAAAGGGTTGGTCAGAGAAAGCTTGAGTCCATGTGCTGTTCCAACAGTACTCAGTCCGAAAAAAGATGGAGGCTGGAGGATGTGCATTGATTCAAGGGAGATTAATAAGATAACCATCAGGTACAGATTTCCATTGCCAAGAATGGATGATCTGATGGATTGCTTAAGTGGAGTAAAGTATTTTTCAAAGATCGATTTGAAAAGTGGTTATCACCAAATCCACATGAGAGAGGGTGATGAATGGAAGATAACATTCAAAACCAATGAGGGGTTGTATGAATGGCTTGTCATTCCATTTGGCTTAACAAATGCGCCGAGTACCTTCATGAGGTTGATGAACGAAGTCCTGAAGGATTTCATCGGGAAATTTGTCATTGTGTATTTGGATGACATACTAGTTTTCAGTAAAACAACGGTGGAGCATCTGAAGCATTTGGCTACAGTGATGCAGAAATTGCAGCAGGAGAAGCTGTTGATAAATATGAAGAGATCCTCGTTCATGAAGACATAACTCATTTACTTGGGATTTTTTATTTTGGAAAATGAGTTAAGGATGGATCCAGATAAGGTGGAGGTAATAAAAAATTGGCCATCACCGAGGAACATATTTGAGGTGAGAAGCTTTCACGGATTGGCTAGTTTCTACCGAAAGTTCATTAGGAATTTCAGTGGAATTAGCGCAGCGATGATGGATACCGTGAAGAAAAGAAACAAATATTTTCACTGGACAGAAGAGGCTGAGAAGAGTTTTAATCTGTTGAAGAGGAAAATTACGGAACAACCAATTCTAGTGTTGCCTGATTTTCAAAAGACATTTCAGGTGAAATGTGATGCAAGTGGATTTGCAATAGGGGCAGTCTTAAGTCAAGAAGACATGCCGATAGCATATTTCAGTGAGAAGCTGAATGAGGCGAAAGTGAAGTACTCCACTTATGACAAGGAATTTTATGCTATCATCCAGGCATTGAAGAAATGGAGGCATTACTTGATACCCAAAGAATTTGTCTTGTACAGTGATAATCATGCACTGCAGTTTGTGACTCAACAGGAGAAGTTGAATCAGAAACATGTCAAATGGGTTGAGTATATGTAGAATTTCACTTTTGTGATAAAACATATTTCTGGTACTGCTAACAAAGTTGCTGATGCTTTAAGCAAGAAATGTTTACTATTGCAGGAGTTCAGAGTCAAAACGTTGGGTTTTGATGATCTCAGGGAAATGTACGCAGATGATCAGGATTTTAAGGAGGCATATGAAGCAGTTGAGAATCCAGTTCTCAGAGACAGAAGCTCGTGGATAGAATACATGATCCAGGAAGGATTGTTGTTCAGAGGCAATCAACTGTGTATTCCGAAATGCTCCATGAGGGAGAATCTGCTGAAGGAGAAACACAACGGAGGATTGGCCGGACATTTCGGTCATGAAAAAACATTCGCAAAGCTGAGTGAGTCATACTTTTGGCCAAGGATGCGATCAGAGGTCAAGATATTTGTGGACGGATGCAGGATTTGCCAGCATTCGAAGGGGAGGAAGCAGAATGCAGGTTTTTATCAACCATTTCCCATACCAGAGAGGCCGTGGGATGTGATTAGCATGGATTTTGTATTGGGGTTGCCAAGAAAACAAAGAGGATTTGATTCAATCTTTGTGGTAGTGGATAGATTTTCCAATATGGCACATTTTATCCCATGTTAGAAAACCAGTGACGCGACTCACATCATGAACCTGTTTTTCAAAGAAGTCAATCGACTTCACGGCTTACCAATTAATATTGTTTCGGATCGAGATACGAAGTTCATAGGGCATTTATGGAGAACCTTATGGAACAAGCTGGGAACTAACTTGTTGTTTAGTTCAGCGTACCATCCGCAGACGGATGGACAGACAAAAGTGGTAAATAGAAGTCTGGGAGATTTGCTAAGAAGCTTGGTGACAGAGCACCACAACAGTTGGGACAATATATTGCCGCAGGCAGAGTTTGCTTATAATGACTCTGTTAACAGGAGAATAGGGCAGAGTCCATTTCAAGTTGTCTATGGCATGCAACTGAGAGGAATTTTTGAACTGAGGGATTCAGAACAGACTGCGACTAGGAGAGCTAGTGCATAAGAATTCGCTGAGGCGATGAAGGAACTTCACAGCCAGGTGAAGGAGCGGTTGCAGAATTCAAGCCAGGAGTACAAGCGTAGAGCAGATCAACATAGAAGAAAACTTCAGTTTGAGGTCGATGACTTAGTTCTGGCACACTTGAGAAAGGAAAGGTTCCCGAGAGGAACATATAATAAGCTGAAGATGAAGAAAATTGGGCCATGTAGGGTCTTGAAGAAAATTGGAGAAAATGCTTATGAGATTGAATTACCCGATGGGATCGAAATTTCTTCGATATTAAATATCTTAGATTTATACCCATACAGAGCTGGGGGAACAGAGACTGGAAGTGATAAACAGTCAGAGGTTCAGTGGCAAAAGCAGATGCCACTTGCAGATAAGCCACAGATGGAGAAGATACTGGATAAACGAGTGGGTAAGAAAACCAGAAGGAAAGAATATTTTGAATATTTGGTCAAGTGGAAGGGCCATCCGGTTGAAGATGCTAGCTGGGAGACTGAGGCAGAAATACAGAAGCATGGACATACCGTGCAGGAGCTCATGGACATGAGCCCATGAAAGTTTTCGAGCGAGGGAGTATGATGCAGGAGCATCTCTCACAGCAAGCGAGCCAGCGCAGAATGCAAGTGAACAGCTAGACAAAACCAACACAAGTTTTGAAATTGTCTCGAAGATAATGCGCCAACCTTAAATGTGATATTAAAGAGAGGTGTACTTTTATATTGTAATCATACCTTGAGCCATACGCTCTCCTCTGAAGTAGATGGAGGCATTTATGTTGAGATGAAATAGGTAGATAGAATTTAATATTAGATTAGACAGTTTAGAAAGAAGGAGGGAAACATGATATAGACACACTCATTGTGCATTGTAACATAATCCTGAGCATTGAGAAGAAAAGTAGAGAGCTGTGGAAGAACACCCATGTACAGAGTTTGAATTAATAGAAGAGGTTGATTCAAATCCATGGTTTTGTGTTTGTTCTCTGTGTATGTATGTTGAATGCTATGCTCATAAGTATTTACTTCCACTTATGCATTTGTTTTACATGCTATGTATGAATGATTTCTTGCTGAGTGTTTGAAACCTGAGAAAGGAAGTAGAAGAAATGAGTTTCAATTGTTTCTCTATCTGAGCAAGGATTCCTGCAAGGAGTGCAGTTGAAGTTGTCTGCAAGGAGTGCATTGACAGAAGGCTCAGATAGTTTAACTCTTTTTCTCGTTCACCCAGAAGTGAATTTGGGTTATAGGAGCCATGCAAGGAGTGCGCAGGCTAAGGAAAGTCTCAATTGTGAATCTGAGCGAAGCATGGAAGGACTAATGCTGCAGGTGTGCACAGAGTCGAAGGTATTCAACACTTGGAGTTGTCTGAGAGTTTCCGCAAGGAGTGTGTGCAAGAATATTCTCTAAGACTCAGAGTCGTGAGAAAGCTCAGGAGGGATAAATCCTTTGAAGCTATTGAAGGTAAAACAAAGAGTGGGAGCATATCGAGTGACTCAAGGCGATGGAGGTTTGGGTCACAGTTGATTAAGTTCAGGAAGGAGTCCTTGGTTCATTTCGTGAACGTATCGAGGAGAAGAAGACAGACGGTCAGAATCTTGGGGAGAGGATTTGCAAAACACCGCCAACCGTCAGATATTCCAGAGAAGCGAGGAGGATACGGTTACATCCGGAGCCCAAGATCTAGGGATCGTGAGCCGTTGGATCAGCCAATAGATTCTGGACCGTTGAAGATTTCACGTCCCGGAGGAGTAGAGGAGTGCGCAAGAAGAGGAAATCGTGAGCCGTCGGATCTCACACAGATATCCGTCAGCCGTTGGATCTGACTAGAGGGACGCGAAGTTTAAGTCTTCATGAACAGAGAAGCGAAAGTACCGAAAGGTATCAGGATATCGACACTCGGGATATCGGGGATATCGAGGACGTGAGGAGAGTCACTCGACACCCGAAACCCTGAATTTGCGAGGTTTTGATCTAAGCCGTTCGTTTGGGAGCGGAAGCGTGTATTGAGATTTCCCATATCGGGGAATCAGACATCAGAGGAAAGAAGGGGAAGTCCTTCAAATTTGCGAGTGGTGAAGTGGCGAGAAGACCAGGATCCGTCCATCTAAGGAGGACAGGTGGAAGAGATCGAAAGATCTCGTGAACTCGGAAGTTCGCAGGGTGAGAGCCCAAACATTGGGTGCTCCAAGTCGCGAAGACGCGAGGAGCGAGAAGAAGAATAACCATTGGATTTGGGTCGTAGGAGGACCGTTGGATCGGGAACCCCATCGCCTATTGCGCATTCGGGGGTTCGGAGGTCGAGAGGGGTCACTTTCGACATCAGAAGTCGCGAAGTGCCGATAGCAGAGGCTCGCGTGGACACGTGGCAGATCCATAAGGTGAGGCCCGCATGGTCGACGGGTGGACACGCATTGCCTGGAGAAAGGAGTTAGCACTCCGGTGAATTCTCGCATCTCGGGGATTCACGGGATAAGAGCGTGAAGGCTTGATGCTTCAACCTGTGAGGTTGCGACAAGCAAAAAGCATCAAGGGAGGAGTCAACCCGACGTTGACCTATTGCGTCTTGGGATATTGCAACAGGAGGGCACGAGAGCTCGACTCACGAACTCACGAAGGTGCGAGTTGCGAGAGGCGCTGACAAGGAAAGGAGCCATAGACGTATCGCCGGTTCGGGTATCGCAAGATTGGAAAGGAAGAGTCGGAAGCTCCGACTCACGAACTCGCGAGATTAAGTCCGATCTCTCGATTGTAAAGAGGAGATCCCACAGAGAGTTTGTTGTGGGTACGGATTTCCCGATAGGGAAATAGAAGAGCCTTAGTGTTCTTCGGGCCAGTAGAGAAGAGAAGAGCCTGTGAGCGGATGTGCTTGCGAGCGCGCCTGCATCATTCCTAATGGTTTTTCACACAAAGAGACAAAACTTTCTTATGTCAGAGATATGATGTAGAAGAAATTTTTTTATTTGCAGTACCCTTCTCCATCTAAGTAGACTGCAAATTTCTACACCAAACATTTACTTGGTGAAGAATTCCTTTCGAGTTAAGAGGGAGTATGGATGACCATTGGCCAAAAAAAAATCAGAGTACATCGGTATGATACTTGTCTTGATGAAGAATGCCTCCCTAGCTGAGAGGGAGTGTTGATGAAAGAAGCTATGGGAGACATACTCCAGCTTACAAAACTATGAGATGTGGAACACAACATCTTGTGAAGTCTTTCTCTTAGCTTACAAATTTGAGAGAAAGCCCCTATGAAGGGTTCATGGTTCCTTCCTAAGACAAAGTCAAGAATGTAAGTATGGCCTCCTCCATGACGTGAGAGAGAAGAAATCCAGATGATTATCCGATGTAAAAGCGATCTCTTGAGTTAGGACGTGCCTGTGGCTGAGCACAAGGTGAACATGGGAAATCCATAAAAAGCGTCGAGCACATCATCATGAGAACATAAATGAAGATGATGTGATGGCCTCCTCTGAGCAGCATCAAAGTTGATGAGAAGACTCCAGATGATCCTTCTGTTGGTGGCAGTGGGAAAGAATATCTGTAGAGAAAACGTGCCTGTGGACGAGCACATGTGCACGTGTGAAGACCTGGTTCATCTGTGTGATGCAATGAATCAGGTCTATGACATCCCTATGGATGTGCCCCTAGTGGATGAACACTAGTGGGTGTATCAAATCCTTTTCTATATGTTGTTCAAGAGTCAGACCGACCTGTAACCCTAGTTATTGTGTAAAGGGTATAGGTTGGCCCCATCTTATTATGTCTAAAGATGAACTGTAAAAGATAATTAATATTAATAGTAATAGTAATATTAATATTAATTATTATAATAATAAATAAATAATATGTCTAAGTGAGGTCGGCCCTATTGTGCCAATAGACACTTTAGTTGACATGACAAGTCTAATATAAGTAAGAGGAAATCTTCCATTGTAGACACACACACACTTGTGAGTTTTGGAAATTTCAGCAATTACACTTCTTGGTAAAAGTTGCACACCTCTCTTGGGCGCTAGAGTTTCTAGGGTTTTGTGCACCCTCTTGTGTGCTAGATATTCTTGGTGGTGAAAGTTATTTCTCTTGAATAATATAGCAAAGTATTTAGCTGTTTTTTTCTCCCTTGTTTGAGAAGGGTTTCCCAGGATATATCTTGTGTTCTTGTGCATGGTGTTTCTTCTTGTGATCTTGGTTGTTGCAACATTTTTGTTTATGGTTAAGACATGATGAAATTGAAATGAACTACATGATTAATCTAGCTTATGGAAAATCAACAAAAAGAACTTAATAACAACTCTAAATTTAACATATCTTCCCCCATAGGTTTATCATTCACCGCGACCATCGTTGCGAGTAAATTCTGGCAATCTTGCATGTGTTTGTAAACACTCCACACTCTTAAAGCTATACCCGCCTGTATGCTCTTCCATGAAAAAATTGCAATGGTAATACACCTATTCATGTTGAAATGATCAATCATTAAATAATTAAGGGAGGGGGAGATTGGAAAGCTCCCCTTTTTTCACCAATTTTCCTTTTTGTAGTGTTGTTGCGAGCTTAGCCCAAGCATCAAATTTCCCATTCAAGGTCCTCCGAATGTGATAAATACAGATGTGATCAAGCAATATGTTTGATTCAAGCCACCACATTTTGTAATTGATACCCCCCCTAAATTCGAGTTGAATTTTATATCTTGAATGATGAGCATGGAATCTCCAAAAACCATCAGAGATTTAATTCCTCGTATTTTGGCTAAGTGTAGCTTGCACCAGAAAGAATAAGCCTTTGCTAGATTGTTAGACTGCTGCCCAATGCCCCAAGCATAATTATCCATCTCATTCCCCCTAGGATCATAAAGACTCCCACTCGCTGCTATTGCCCCATAATTGAGCCCTCATTACTACCTACATAGGGTTTCCATTCTTATTTCATAAGCTTGATAAATTCTTCATCCTCTAGTCATATCAGATTGAACTTAAATGGGTTAGAATTTTTTCATTATCCTTTTCAATTTACAATACTATTGGAATATTATTAAAGAAACCCCCTATATCCACCCATGAATGGATTCTATTTGACCCCATCATGACATTGTCAGTTTCCAGAAACCTATCCAACCTGTTAGAAATTGCACCAATCTAGTTTTGAGGTTGTGCCAAGTGGGAACAAGTTTTATATGATCAACATAAAAAATGTATGTCATATTTACCTTGTGAAAAAATTATTTACCCAATGGATCCACCTTTTTTGCATGTCCCCATATCTCAACTTACTTTGTTGTGAAATTGAGATCCCCCCCCATAATTATATTATAATTCCTTAGAAATCCAAATTGGAAGAATCGATTCAAAAATAACTTCTTATCGTCATGTTGAGATCAACCCAAATACCTACATAAAGCAAGGACGAGTTAATTAGTTGGTGTTGAAGTATTATGTAGTTGTGGAAGATATTCTTATTGTATTTGATCAAGTAAAAACCCTAAAATAATAATGCTAAAGTATATTTGTAATGTCGGCTCAGGAAAATAATAATTATTATATTTTGTACTTACAATATGAGAAGTCGGTCCTGGAAGAAAAAGTCAAGGTAAATTATATTTTCCTAAAAAGACAGGTCAACCCTGTGGGAAAAGTTCACTGGTAGAATAAGTATAAATAAGGTGATGCCTTACTCATTTGGTGATCACAACTGACTTGCTATAGCGCAATTTTGGTGGATAGATGCATTAGCAGCAACAACTACATGAGGAAGGATAAGGCACATCTCTTGGTTTTGGTTGGTCTCTCTCTCATGCACTACCCTCCTAGGGTAATGCACCAGGGTTTGGATTGTACCTTGGTGTATCTCTTGGTGTATGTCTTGGTATAATACTTGGTGTATCTTTTGGTGACAAGGTTCAAGTCTAGTAGCAGGGTTTCCCTTTGAGTAGAAGGGTTATTTGGGATATTTATCTCTAAGAGAGCATTGTACTGAAACTGTACCTGGTTGATAAATATATACTGAATAAGTTCTATTGGGTTTTCTTCCCCAAGAGGGTTTCCCATGATATATCTCTGTGTGTTTTGATTGGGGGTGGTAAATGTAGGTTCCTATGGTTGGGTGACAATGATGTAGCATCGTCTATGAAAAAATGAGCACGTAAAAGTAGTTAAATTTCTATGGTAAATCTAACCCTAACTAGTTTTAGGAAAAAAACAACATGGGATTAGAGTTGGTTTCCTTCAGAAAATATAATCACTGGAATGAAGATAGTGAGATTTACCTCACCACTACAATTTTCCATAGTACCTTGTCGCAGTGCCATGCCCCTAGACAATTTATTTTTTCAAGCTCGTTGAGCACTTTTCTAGGACGTTTGGCACAATACCTTCACAAACAGGTGTGCCTTACTCTAGCGCATCTCTAATTACCTTCAGTTTGCAAGTTGGAGAATTTTGATTTTTTAGGGTTCGTCATTTCTTACTGCTGCTGTTGGATGGTGCCACTGCTTGTCATTGTTTTTCACTGCTGCTAGAGGTATGTACTTGTATATGTTTAAACTATATCACTATCTTGAGGGTGTTTGAAGGAGAAGGGATCTTTTGTCCAAGAAAAAATCGTAGATCCAGAGGGATCTCAGATCCAACACATTCAGAGGAACAATGCACTCCAGGTTTATTTGTTTTGATATGCCTCTAGTTGATATGGAATTATTGTGATATTATGAACATCTAGTTGTATTTTGATCTATTGAAGTTAAGATTATTATACTAACCTCCGGTCAAAGTTAAAGTTATAAGCTGACTTTATTCAAAGTATTAGATTGATTAAGGTTGAGATTTTAGATTTTATTTGAATTATATTCTCTAACTCAAATTTCTGTCAAGAAAACATATTGTCTTAGTACAGGGGATAGGTTGGAGAGAATACTTGTCATCTTGAATGAAGGAGACTCAGAATAAAAGCAACAACACTCATTCTTGGAGATAAGACTCCAGTTTCCAGGTTTGATTGATTAAATTGATAAGTTTCCAACTTGCACATATCAAGTTTGATAATTGCTACATTACAAGTAAACACTATAGTTGTGTCGGAAGTCTTTGAAAGGTTCTATTACCACTAGGTATAATAAATACTTGGTAGCATGTGAGTACTATTGACATAAATGATTATTGTACTTGTTTGCAAGATGAACTAACATCTTCTCTAGGAGATAATTCTTGTTTCGCTTCCACACAGGTCACCTTGGTAAAGTTATGATGATTACCATGAAATTTCACTTCATTCTTGTTACCATAGATGTGTTCTTATGAAAATGCTATTATATTGGAAATACTTTTGCTCGTGTTGTTCTTGTCTTAGGTAGGTTATCTTACAAATTCCATGCAAGCTAGCATGGAGATGTACGTGTGCCATAAAGGTTACCATGGAAGAAGGTCACCAGTGAAAACTCTGAGAGGGTGATACAATGAAAGTTGCAAAAGGAAACATATTAGATAGCCTCCAGTTTGAGACATGGAGCATACTGACCATCAGGAAGAGTCTGTTTCCAAGAACTGACAACAAAGCCAAATGATTTTTGGACATTGTGCACTTAGACATGTGTGGAACAATGAAAAACACTTCACTTAGCATGTATTTACATTATTTTTCATTTATTGATGATTTCTCACATAAAAATTGGATCTATTTCTTGAAAAAAAAAGCGAAGTATTCAGTAAGTTCAAGGAATTCAAAGCCCTTGTAGAAAACATTTCTGAAAAGAAGAGAAAGATTTTGACGTCAGAAAAAATTACAAATAAAAGAAGACCAACTTGGGCTCATGAGATTATTCAGGATGCTGTGAAATATGGTGTTCTATATGGATCTTTCAGAGAAAGCAAGAAACCTTGAACATATTACCGTTACGTGGAATTATTATATCATTGATGCTTAGCCTACATGTTATGAAAAGGCTACATAGAGGAAAGTATGGAAGGATTCCATGATTGAGGAATACCAATCCATCATTAAGAATGATGTTTGGGATGTGGTTCTGAGACTGAAAGAGAAATCATTTGTGAGTTCCAAATGGATATACAAGACAAAACATTCAACAACTGGTAGTATCTAGAAGTACAAGGCAAGATTCGTGGCTCGTAGGTTCTCCCAGAAAGAGGGAATAGATTATGAGGAGACATTTTCTCCTGTGGTGAGATACACTTCGATTAGAACTACACTTGCGATAGCTGCAGTAATGAAATGGAAGATGCATCAGATGGACGTGAAGAATTTTTTTCTGAATGGTGTAGTGGAAGAGGAAGTGTACGTGGAGAAACCGTAAGGATTCGAGACACATGACAGGCAGACACATGTGTGCAGATTGAAGAAAACCTTGTATGGATTGAAACAAACACCCATGGCATGGTACGGTAGAATTGAAAACTTTCTTATGAGATTGGGTTTTACCAAGAGTAAATTTGATCCCAACCTTTACTACAAGGTTGAGGAAAGTGGACCAATGATATTGTTGTTATATGTGGATGACCTGTTTCTAACAAGGGACGAGAAGCTCATTGTTGAGTGCAAGAGAAATATTGCATCAAAGTTCAAGATGAAAGACCTAGGTATGATGCGTTTTTTCTTGGGTCTAGAGGTGTGGTAGAAATCGTACAATATTTTCCTTAGCCAAGGAAAATATGTGGTAGAGATCCTGAAGAGATTCGAAATGATGGATTGTAAATCCATGCCCACACCGATGGTGATGAACCTGAAGTTATTGAGTGATACTTATTCATATATAGTGGATTTCACCATGTACATGTATATGATTGGTTCATTGATGTATTTGATGAAGACTAGGCTAGATATATTCTTTGCGGTGAACAATTTGAGTCAGTATATGGTTGGACCAAGACATGTTCACTTGATTGTGACAAAGCACATGTTAAGGTACCTGAAGGGTATGATAGACTTTGGACTCAGATATATTTCAGATCGTAAGATAATATTCAAGGCTATGTTGATTCATATTAGGCTGGTAGTGTCACATATCATAAGAGTACATCATTATGTTGCTTCAGTTTGGGGTCAGTTATGATTTCGTGGCTCAGCAGGAAGCAAACTAGTGTGGAACTCAGTACGACCGAGGTAGAATATATAGCAACATGTTCATCTAGTAGCGAATATGTGTGGCTTCAAAATTTGCTTGCAGGGTTGTTTGATCTCGATTTGGAGGTGACTTGTATTTTTTTATGACAACCAGAGTTGTATTAAGTAGTATGAGAACCCTGTGTTTCACAACAAGTCCAAGCATGTCGAGATCAATTACCATTATATCCAATATTTGGTGCAAAAGGGAGCTTTGAAGCTCCAGTATATTGGGACAAACGAGCATATAGCAGATGTGTTCACCAAGCCTCTGTCGAAGGTGAAGTTTGAGTACTTCAAGGAAAATCTTGGTGTGGTCCAAAAGGACTTCCCTCGTAATAGGGAGTGATGAGTCACATATGCGATTCTTGGGGTGGTAGCCTATAAAGTGTGGCAACAACAGGTAGTCATTTACAAGGATGATAGTTTCCCAGAATCCATAAGGATTGGGTAGTAGCAGAGTTTTGTGTGAACTAGATCAAACTAAATATCTGCCCAGACTCTATAAGGATTGGGTAGTAGCGCAGTTTTGTGTGTGAACTGGCTCAAATTGAATAGTTTCCCAGACTTCATAAGGATTGGGTAGTAGGGAAGTTCTCTGTGAACTGGCTCAAACTGAATAGTTTCCCAGACTCCATAAGGATTGAGTAGTAGTGTAGTTCTGTGTGTGAACTGGCTCAAACTGAATAATTTCCCAGACTCCGTAAGGATTGGGTAGTAGTGCAGTTCTCTGTGTGAACTGGCTCAAAATTGATAAATTTCCCAGACTCTGTGTGGATTGGGTAGTAGCGCAGTTCTGTGTGAACTGGCTAGTTTCCTAGATTTGAGTGAGCTAGATGAAGTCTTGTAATGACATAAGGTCCAAAAGGACATTGAGACCCATACGTTTCGAGAGGACGATGAGGATGTTCCCACTAGAGAGATGCTACACGTGTCGACGAGGCCCCAGATGTATGACTGTGACATGACCATCAAATAGTTTATGTGTGACTATGATAGAGCCTATATATGGCTATGATGGTGACTGTGATGTATCGATTCATCATATAGTTTGTCTGTGACTATGATAGAGCCTGTTTGGATATGATGGTGATACTTGTGACATGATCTATTTGATCATGAGACATCCTGTGTGGATATGGTGATGCTACCTGTAGACTAGTATGCAAGACCATGTGATTGGTGATAGTCTTGTACATGCCATCTGTAATGGATGGATGTGATTGAGACTACTAGATGAAGAACATCATAGATAATAACTCCCTAGATAAGAGGAGTGTTGATGTTACATAACTTATATTGATGTGTAGATTCATGGAAAGTTAACAAGTAAATGGTCTAGAGTACATATGCATATAGAAACAACATTTAAGATTGTGCCAGAAGAATACCTTCCTTGATAAGAGGGAGTGATGAAGTATTATGTAGTTACGAAAGATATTCTTATTGTATTTGATCAAGTCAAAACCATAAAAGAATAATTCTAAAGTATATTTGTAATGTCAGCTCAGGAAAATACTTATTATTATATTTTGTACTTACAATATGAGAAGTCGACCCTGCCAGAAAAAGTCAAAGTAAATTATATTTTCTAGAAAAGACAGGTTGACCCTGTGGGAAAAGTTCACTGGTAGAATAAGTATAAATAAGGTGAATCCTTACTCATTTGGTTATCACAACTCACTCAACTATAGCACAAGTTTGGTGGAGAGTTGTAGTTGTATATGCAACTACAAGAGGGAGGATAAGGCACATCTCTTGGTCTTGGTTGGTCTCTCTCTCATGTGCTACCTTGCTAGGGTAATGCTCTAGTGATTGGATTGTTCCTTGGTGTATCTCTTGGTGTAATACTTGGTGTATCTTATGGTGACAAGGCACAAGTATAGTAGCAAGGTTTACCTTTGAGTAGAAGGGTTATCTAGGATATTTATCTTTGAGAGAGAATTGTACTCACACTGTACTTGGTTGATGAATCTATACTGAAGAAGTTTTTCTAGGTTTTATTCCCTAAGAGGGTTTCCCAAGATAGATATTTGTGTGTTGTGCTCGTGGGTGGTACATGTAGGTTCCTATGGTTGGCTGACGATGATGTAGCATCATCTATTAAAAAACGAGCATGTAAAAATAGTTAAATTGCTATGGTAATATAACCCTAACTGGTTTTAGGAAAAAATCAACAGTTGGAGGGTGTTATTCCAACTAGTTAAAAACTACCATATCTTCCCTATGCATCAAGTGTCAACAATTCCCAACCTTTTGGAAAGAATCCCATCATTTCTTTCATATTCTCCCCAAACATATTGTTTCTTGGATTAGTATTACATTGAGCTTATGGAGAATGCATAGGCATTTAAGGGATTTTATTTTGTTTCATTTTTCCATACTCCTAATATTGATGGAAAGGATTACCATTTAAAACCTTGTCTTGGGGCCCACCTCACTCTAAGGGCCCCTTATATAGTCCTTTGTTTTCCACATTGGATCTCTCTTAGTTACTTTTTTTAGTATGCAATAAGAAGGATTTTTTACTTGGGTTAATTTGGTTTGTGCCCCCGAACCCCTCAAATCCTCACACAAAACTCATATTATGTTGTCCTTACTAGAGGTGAGACGATTTCTATATCGAAGGAGATATAAATAATTAGATGAGGTTTTAGAGTTCCCTTCCAAGTACATATACGACACATTTATCCCTAGGGAGGATTCCCCTTCATCAAACTATGCACCCTCGTAAGGAGACTATTGCAACACGACAAGAGGGCTTGTTTATCCATTATTTCTTAGAATTATGTTTACTGGAATGGGACATTCCTTTCCCTTCACAAGATAATCCAAACCCTCCTTAGGAGTAGAACATGACTCTTTTAAAGACATTGAATTCATTCCACCAACAAGTAAAGAAGGATAACTATGTCCAACATGCCTTTACAAATTCTTGATGACCTCTATTAAAATGCTATTAATATTACGTTAATAGAGCTCTCCTTGTCAAAGTGAAGTCTTAAGGTTAAAGAAGGAAATATTAATTTCTCCACTTCTTTAGAAACTATTGAATTAGATCTTGGGTTGGCACCTTTATCACCATTGAAGGTGTCACTTACTCATACTCCAAAATATCTAAACCCTTTTTAGATATCACATATTTATATAATAGAGTAGGAGATACACATGTTTCATTGTATGTCTCCTTTTTTCTCCATTCTACCCCACGAGTCTTTTGAACACAATATTCTACTAGGTGACCATCTGGATGACAATTTTCACACCTAAAAGGAACATGAACATAGTCAATTAGCCGACTGTGGCTCCACTTATTGGCTATAGTCTCCAATACATATGGAAACCTTGATTTGAGATCCATCTCCATGAGAATTCATGTTACATGTCAGTTTACTTTGCATTTCAACAATCACCAAAATATATACATTTTCGCATGCTATCTCCAATATACCTCAACACTTTCTCAAGCCACAACTTAAGAGGAAGCCTTGTTATTTTGATTCATAGGAGTTGAATTGAAGCATATTTCAATTTGGGATCAAATCTTGGTGATCACTTCTTCATGGCTAGGGTTGTAGATCCCTAATACCATCTTCAACTTATAATTTCCATTGCATATTCTCTAGTTTGAGATACAAATGTTAACCAATCTTTGGTTAGAACATGGAAGATCGAAATGTATCCTAGATATTGAATCCAAACATTACTCATCCATTAATGTAGGGTTTTTCTTTAGATTATCCTTACAAAAAAATGACCAATGGTTACCTTCTATTATAAGTCTAACACCTTATCCATCCTTATTTCCTCCCCCAAAACTAATTTGATATTATCCTAACATAGTTTAACACAATTCTTTCTTTTTTCTCAAGATCTTTCTTCCCCAAACCTTAAATCTATTAGTTTGTACTTTGGAGGGTTAAGATCCTTAATGATAATATTGTTTAGTGAGAGAACCTACCTTGCCAAGTCCTCTGATGATTTGTCTACCTAAAGACTCTTTTCAAACCCTAAAAATCCAAATTCTATGTTATTCAATAGTGAGTCAAAGTTGGTTTACTAGAATGAGAGAAATGAATGTTTGTGGAGGTGACTCCTCCCTATCTCCCCTTCACATTGATCATTGTAATATGCATAATTAATGTCCACTAGCCCTTGCTTTAAAAATATCTTATCATCGTTAAATCCCACCAAAAATCCACCTATGTTCATACTCCTTAGTCCATGTGAGGTGGTTGGGTCAGTAAATCCTCACATACCCTCGTGTCATGATGTTAGTAGACGAGACCCGCTCTTGAGAGAAAGTGCCCTTTCTATAATTCCCTTAAAGTTTGCACAAATCCTTATGCGAAGGTAATACCACCACACATTTGGATCCAATGGTAGAATAACTAGATTATTTCAATAATCTATCAACTCCCCATAGATTCCAATACCCCTCCATAAACCATCTTCAACTTCAATGTTAGATTTTTTTTACTAGTCTAGGCAATAATTCAAGGAGCTTCAACAATGTAACTATTATGAGGTCTCTCTAAATGTCCTAAAATTTCTATATATGTATTTTTTTAACGAATACAAGAGTATATTCATTAGTATACATGTGATGAGTTACCTATGAGAAGTTACACATTATCTAATCTTCTAGTTGAAACTAACATGGATTTTAAATGCATTGTAGGATCTTGTTCATTCTTGACCTACTTGAGCCAAAAAAACCAATTATTACCCTTGATAACATATGTTTTAGGTGATGATACACTAGATATGCTTCCTTAATTTTACATCCATAAATGTTACAACCAACCTTACTCTGAATAAAAGGTTTATACTGATATTTCATGTTGTCTATGCCAAAGAAAAAAAGAATTACAACTATCCTCTTGATATCTATAAGTTTTCATAATTGAGTTTGATCAAAATAACTATTAACTATTGACCATGACTAAAATATGATTGATAATAATGATAAACGATACTTTCAAAAGGAGAGGTTTTATCTTTCATTGGGATACTTGTGATCATCTTGGGGTTGTGTTTGATGTTATTTTATTATTGTAAATAGGTTTTCCTTTAACGAAGGAAATCATGAGTTCCCTCTACCATATCATCCTATCATAATGTTTTAAATGGTCAACGTGATTATGGATTTCTATCAACTGAGACCATGAAATGCATTTACCCACCCATGTTGGTTCACCACATTGCTTGATGGAGTGCAGACATATTGATAGAATCATGATTTTTAGGTTTAAAGTTCTAACACTCTGTGTGGGTTGGGGCCATGCAAAATCATGGGATACCATTTCTCAGGTCTCCCTTGGTCCTATCCTTATGTGCCTCCAACATGATTATATACTTAGTGGGAAGAAAAAATCTACTCTCCCCTTATTCCTTCAATTTATATCACAAGGGTTAAATCCTTCAGTCATATTTCGTCCCAATCATATTACAAGGGTTGAAACCTCCATTCAAATTCAATGTTGAAGTTGGCCAATCTATGTACAATATTATTAGTGCCCATTATAACATGGATAAGGAATATGGATGGAAAGGTTTCAAGTATTTTATTGGTTTCTTATGTTAGGGATTATAAACATCAATTGGTAGTGTTTCTTATTTTGAGATCATGGAATCTCAAGGATTAAACTTTATAGATGATAATTTTAGAGTCTCGCTTAATAACCAAATATTGGATATCAAGGTCCATATCAAGATTGACTTCCCTCATTGCAACCATGGATATTTTCACATTATTAGTTCTATCTTGTATGTTTTTAGCATATACATATATAAAATGGCCTTTACTATTTCTAATGATCCCTCCATCCTCTTATCTTCCCATGCTTCCATGAGAGACCCCATCAAAATTAAGCTAGAAAAGCAAAGGGGAAAGGAGATTAAAATATTCCTTATTGGATTACTCCTACCTTATACAAATTTCTTGTTATGTTATATTATGGATTGAAATACCCCATGCCAACTCCAATTTCTTGAACTCTTCTTCTAACACCATCGATTCATCCTCCTTCCACCACTTGTTCGAAATTGTTTCATATATATCTATAGATATCCTTTGTTTTAATTACTATTGTGAACACAACTTATCCTAAAATTTAGGAGTTTATTTGAAGACAAAAGTTCCAAAGGATAAATCGTGGGATCATTTCCCAAGTTTTGTATAAAATATTGTATTTGAAATCTTTTATGGGACAAAATTGATTTCTTTACATCGATGGGTCTTCAAATGTTCTTTATCATCTTAATAGTGAGAACTTTCAAATTAAAAAAAAATACATACTACAATGAAGGTACAAATCATTAATGTTTTTAGTTTTCTGTTGCCATAAGATACATCTAGAGGGACCTTGGTATACCCATTTACATAGATTGTCTCAACTTATGATGATTTTCCTAGTTCACATCCAAAGGAAGTTAGATATCTTTGGCCACATATAATTTTTCATATCCTATCCTTCTCTTATGAGACTTCATGTGTTGTTAGGGAGCTATAGCCAAGTTTAATTGATTACCAACCTAATTGAGGTATCATACCTAAGTACATCATGTCCATCCTTGATAGGGACATGATCAATTTTCTTGTGATTTTCGATAAAAGAGATTCATATTTACATTTATTCCATATGGCCACTAGGAAGGGGATTTTCATTTTCGAATTTGCCATGAAGTTAGATTTCTTGTTTGGTTTTATTCTAGTGCCTCTTAATTTTGGAAGGGCACATATTGTTACCAAGCAACCTACAATAAAATATTATGTTTTCCTTCTATAATATCGTGAAATAATTGGGTTTGAATGACTTTGATGCCTTCCCTGACACTATTCTAGATGAAAGAAATTGAAGGAAAATAATCAATTCTAGATAGCTCGTCCCAATTGGCACTTCTTTCATACTTATATTTTTAAATTTGTACCCATAAATACTATTTATGATGAATCCAATTCCACATTATTTTTTCACATAAGGCCTTAGTAAGGGAAATGGCCTTCTTGTTAATGTCAATTTCAGCATTGTATTTGGCACACCATGCATTTTTCAAGGCTACAAGTGTATGTTTCCTTTATATTTGTGCACCTCCCCATAGGAAGTAACCTTGTAATAACCTTAACAAGGGATTTAAAAACTACAAAACATAGATAAAAATGGTCTTGAAGACCATTGTAATTAAAATTATTCATCCAACTAAAGAAAGAAAATGTAAAATCCTACTACTCAACTTGACTTGGATCTTATTAATTATTTCTTCCCATGGAACGCTCAACTAGAATTTTCAATGAGTGGCCCTCCTAATTGAATTATGATTACTTAGAAGGGACACACTTTGAAACTTGAAGGTTCTATGGACGTGATTTTGAATCACCGATTAGGTGTTTAAGAATAAGTTTTTTGAATTGACCTCATTAATAATTCCTCTAGAGGACAAGATGACTCGAGCTGAAGGCTTTATTTAAAGAGTTTCTTCATGAATAATAGCATCTTTTGTAAACAAGGTTACATCCTCTTCAAAATCCCTATTGTATTCATCTTTCTCATGTCTTTTCTTGGGTTTTCTACCATGAGAATAAAAAGGTAAGGCGAGAGTGGGTCACAGTGTCAAATCCACCAACTTAGGTTGAAAGGACCAATAACATATTTGTTGATAGGTATGTAGAAATATGTATATGAAAGTAAATAATGGACCCAAAAAATCTTCTTCTCATAAAATTCAAAGGCCCTCAAGGCTTGTACCAATGTAATTTAATTTTTCATAATCTATGAACATATAGTATTAGCAGAAGGCATGGTGGCTAGCGACTTCTGTTGCTTCCTTGGATGCATCTGAAGCCTACTTGATTGGTTCCAAATTGACTCTAGGAGTTGATGTATTATATCATCTTCCCTTGGTCTCCCACAACTTAATTTAATATATTGTACTTGATTAGAAGCTCTAGTCTGCTAACGCTTGGTCAAATTGACCACCATGTTATTAATCATATTATATTCTACCTCTAATACATTTATCTGACGTTTATTATACACCAAATCCTTCACAATGGTTTCTATTTGATAAGTAACATTTTTATATACTCATGAATTTTCTCTGTAGTTGTGAGAATCGATCTTCGATTTCCCTTAATTGCCTCTTTGTGTCTCCTCAGAGCATGCTTTATCTCCTAAAGTTACCTATAATCCATTTGAAAAGTGTAGTAAACAAATTCGTAGAGCAAAGAGAAATATTCAGAACTATCTACACTACCAGGCCTTAGTTCAAATAACAAGTCTCTTGATATCGAGGGTAGGAATAGGATTAGTTTGAAAAATTCACAGAGAGCACTACCCAAACCAATATTGAATAGAGGATTCCAAAGAAACAATAGGGGATCCAATGGTAGATAATAAATACAACCATACAAGAAAAAACATGAGATAACACACCACCCAAAACACAGTGAATACTTGTTCCTTTTCCCAATGGTTTAAGTTCAAGATTGCTAAGGATTGGGATGAAAAGAGGGAACCCAAGAAATAACACAATCTCTAGCAAGTAACAAAAAATATTCCAATAATGGAGAGAAATACTGAAAGAAAGAAGTAGGGAATAACTCTCCATGACTGAAGCTAGAAGCAATGATCCAAGAGGAAATCGGTGGCCACCAACCTATTCCACTAGCTCAAAACAAGGGTTTCCACATTGGAAGTTTTTCTACAGCTTTTTGGGTCCTAAACTTCTGGGGTCGTTTTGAGGCCCTAAAAAATGATTTTTGGGCCCGCCATAATCACGTTGTATGGAATATATAGAGTGTGACGACAAAGTGTGTAGTCCTCAGATAGACCTTTCAAACGAGCTATCGTGCGTCCCAAACGAAGATCATATGAAAAAGTTACGCCCTTGGGAAGTTGACGTACCAACTACCCCCATCAGGGCTCGCAAACCTTTTGGCCTTTCATCTTCCGGTGTTAG
The DNA here is from genome assembly GCA_009831015.1 of Picea engelmannii. NCBI lineage: Eukaryota > Viridiplantae > Streptophyta > Pinopsida > Pinales > Pinaceae > Picea > Picea engelmannii. The sequence continues at coordinate 75,432 of ML798214.1, read as the reverse complement.
GGTTTTGGATTTTATTTATGTTAAAAATTCCTCTAGAGCCTCATTGTAAACATCATCATCTTCTTGCGAATGAGCTTAGCCATAACATCTCTTCTCAGAGTTAAGCTGTCACCATTATAGCGAGTCATGCACTCTATAATTTTACAGTTTTTGTACCTTCTCTCATTAATAAAATTGTACATTATTGTATCTCCGTGTTTATTGCAATATCTATGTATATTTCATTGTTGTACTCTACCTTCATTTTGTTCTCAAAATAATCTGGATCAGTGGTATCAGAGCAGGTTACTCCTTTCGTTTCTTAGTGCATGTCCCCGACGAGGTGAGGGTATAGAGAGTTGGGTATCGAGCTAGTTTCTCTTGAGGAAAACCACTCTCGAAAACCCAAGCGACCTCCCAAGGAAGATTAAAAGAGAGACAAGGGAGAAAAATATCCCATCAATTTGTTGCTCGTGGAAGCCCTCACACAATAGAGGAACGAGATGTTGGAGATTTTTTCCCAAATCCTTCAACAATTGTCAACAATAACAAGGATGTCTTGGTAAAGCAGTCACTTTGGAGACACTACTGTTGGAGTTACTTCACACACACCTAGGATTTATTTTTCCTAAGGTTTTTCCTTGTTTATTAGTCATAATTAGTCATTATCCAGTTTGCTATATTTTAGGGGAGAATATTCCACCTGGAGAATATTCTCTTTCAGTTGACACTTCAGTTTGACTAGTTGAGTTGAGTTTAGATGTTGCATTGGTTTTATCACCATGAAACATTGGGATCATGACCATGCTAATTCGAACTTGCCTTGGGATCATCACAAGAATGGCACATGACCCTTGATTCCTTGAGTTAACTCCTCACTACTATATGTTCAGTCAGTTAACTGAAGACTAGTTGACTAGTTAACTCAACTAGGTGGCAGTTCAATCCCGTAACTGTCTGAGAGACTAAGTTCACTCCCGTAATTGATCGTGTGTGTCCAAACCACTCTATACCACCACTATGGCACATTGGTTCTCCTCCAGTGCACACTCATTGAGTTATATAAAGTATATTATGTGTAAATTATATTCATAACGATTAATGAGAATTATTTCATTCTTTCTCTCATTCTTCTTCTTTCTCAAATTCTCTCTGCAAATGTGTGTACTATTATTTAGCTAGAAATATTCTGTGTAGTTTCAACACATTTACATGGTATTAGAGCTGACAGATTGCTAAGCAAAATCTACACCAAATTTTTTTGCAGGTACAAAAGATTGAAGACAACATAAATATGGATTTCCGAAAATAATTCATTCTTACACCTTACAACTATGTTGCATGGAAGGAGAAAATATCCATACATCTTCAAACCAGAGGGTTGTATAGGTTAACCTTGAATACAGATACAAAACTGACATCATCCATAGAAAAATCCAAGTACTTAAATCGCATGGATGAGGCACTCAGAACAATTTGCAGTGTTATTTCTCCCGATCTCCTTTTTCACATATCTTCCCTTAAGACTCCCAATGAAGCCTGGACCACCTTGGAAGGGCTCTTTAGAAAACATGATGAGATGAGGGGACACATGCTGGAGGTGGATATTCTCACATTGGATCCAAAAATATTTGATAATATCCAAGATTTCTTTACAAAATTCAAGGATTTACTGTCACAACTCAAAGCTTGCGGGGTTGATAAATAGAATGAGGAGAAACAAATGGTTCTCACCATTCTCTCCAATCTTGGTACATAATTCTCTGTATTCATATCCACATTCCATTTTTTCAGATTCACCTCTGGAGCCACCTGGACGATGCCTTCTCTTGAGGACTTTAGCAAATCCCTGACATAAGAGAAAACCAAGCTCATCAACATCTGTACAATCAAAGGCCCAAGGGCATATGTACTCACTGTGCACGATGGCAGCCAAAAATATCAGAAATCTAAAGATAAATATAAACAGAAATCTCATGCACATCTGAAGAAGGAAGGGTACACAAAACCCTTCACTGATGCCTCTGGATCCAAAGGGGAAAAGGGAAGAAAATAGGATAAATGCACGTATTGTCACAAAGGATTCCATTCAGAATCCACATGCATGCAAAAACAAATAGATTTTATTTCTCAAATACTTCAACAAAACAACCTTGGAGATCGCATCCTTGAGGGTGACAAGAAGAATAAGCCAGAAGATCCAAATTCCAAGAAAGGAAATTCTAGCCATGCGTTGATTGACATCAACTCCTCTCTCGATGCTTGGATCGTAGATTCAGGAGCATAACATCACATGGATTCCTCAAAAGAAGTATATTCTTCTTTGGATGCATGCAAAGGTCCTCCTATTGTGATGGGGGACAACTCTTTTGTCAAAGTCATCGGCAAAGGAAGGATTGAACTCACCAACGAAAGATTCAAGAACATGTTGCATGTTCCCAAACTTTCTGTCAACCTTATCTCTATGTATCAGATGACGAATTTCGGCACTGGAAATAAGGTCATATTAACAGCAAATTCCATGGACATCTATGACATGCAAACCAACTTCAGGGTTTCTATCGGTGAGGTAAATCAACAGTCTAGATTGTATACATTTTTTGAATTCATTGAACTTGATTCTGCTTTATTGCTTACTCATGCTGATGAGATTAGTAGGATATGGCACAAAAGGTTTGGACATTTGAATTTCAGATACATGAAACAACTTACCAAGAAAAGATTGGTTGATGGTCTACCAGACATCCATTTCTCCAAGGGAGTGTGTGAGGGATGTGTTCTCGGGAAAGACCCTCAAGAGAAATTCGACAAGGGAAAGTCTCAGAGAGCCTCCACACCTTTAGATTTGATCCACAGTGACCTTATGGGTCCTTTTTCGCATCCATCGATCAACAAATTGAGGTTTGTTCTCATTTTTTTTGATGATTTCTCATGTTTTACATGGATCTACTTTCTCAGGAAAAAAAATGAGGTCTTTCAACACCTCAAAGATTTCAAAGCCTTGGTTGAGACACAGTCCGGAAATAAGATCAAAGTCCTCCGAACTGATAATGGGGGAGAGTATGTAAATCATGAGATCCATAATATTTTCCATGAGGCAGGGATTTAGTTGCAACACACAGTGCCCTATACTCTGCAGCAAAACCGAGTTGTTGAGCGGAAAAACCGATCTCTAAAGGAGATGGCATCTTGCATGCTGCATGCAAAGTCTCTACACAAAGACTATGGGCCGAAGCACTTAACTATGCAACATACATCCAAAACAAATCTCCCCATAGATCTGTCAAGGATAAGATCCCCTACGAGGCTTGGAGCGACCTCAAACCAGAAGTGACCCACTTTCGCATTTTCGGTTCACGTGCATGGGCCTGGATTCCCTATGAAAAGAGGAAGGCACTTGATCCACAGAGCATTGAGTTCATTTTTGTTGGATACTTCGACAGTGTGAAGGGATATAGACTTATTGATATTTCCTCATACCGGCTCATCATTGAGTGAAGTGTTCAATTCGAGGAAAGTGTCTCGCATGTACCTCCACAACCGCATGTAGACACCTTAATTCTTCCACCCGTAGAAGATGATGAGCATGAACATGCTGACTCTTCAGATGAGAGTTATGGTTCTGAGGACTCGGATGATTCAGATTTAAATTCAATATAGTTAGATGCAGAGTCAGAGCATCTAGATACAGTTGCAGAGCCAGAGCATGTAGATGCAGTTGCAGAGCCAGAGCAGAGGCCCAAGTGGGAACAAACTACTCTTCAGGATACAGGGGATCTCGTTGGTGATCCAAATGACACTAGGAGGACTCAATCTGATTTCAAGGAGCCTCCTGTTGCACTCACTGCCACTGAATCATTTCCCTCCAGGCATGTTTTCTTGGTTCAGTCTTCATATCCACAATATTATGGCGAGGTTGTTGGAAATCCCTTTTGGGAATCCTCCATGTAGGAGGAGTACAACTCCTTCCTCGAGAACCAGACTTGGGATCCGGTTCCCCTTCCTTCTGGGAGAAAACTTGTCAGCCATAGATGGGTCTACAGGACCAATAGCATAACAGATGGACATATTAGCAGATACAAAACCAGGCTTATCGCCAAAGGCTTTCAACAGGTTCATGGTATTGACTATTATGATACCTTCACTCCAGTAGTGAATATGGATTCCATATGATTGGAACTTTCCATTGCGACAACCAAGGGATGGGAAGTTCATCAGATGGACATGAAGAATGCATTTCTTCATGGTGATCTCTCCGAGGATATCTATATGGAGGAGCCCTAGGGATTTATGAAAGACTCATATTTGGTCTGTCGACTGAAGGAGTCACTTTATGGCCTCAAGTAGGCTCCGAGGGAATGGTATGCCAAGATGGATTCCTACCTATTTTCACAAACATTTGTACGTTGTAAATTAGACCTGAATGTCTACATGCCCAAGACGACTGATTCACTTCTACTTTTAGTTCTGTATGTCGATGATTTTCTGATCATCGGGTGCTCGACTTCAGCGATTGCTGCAATCAAGAGGATTCTACATGACAGGCTTTTGATGATGGACATGGGTCCGCTACACTTCTTCCTTGGACTCAAGATCAGTCAGGATGCATCATGCATCAAACTGTCTTAGGCCAAGTATGCACGAGATTTCCTTGAGAGATTTCACATGACAGACTGCAAGTCTTCTCCGAATCCTTTTCTATCAGGAGTTAAACTTGAGGATGGTGGGGAGACTCCACTGGTTGACAACACACTGTACAGACAGCTAGTGGGGAGCTTGTTGTATCTCACACATGCCAAACCAGACCTCTCATATGCAGTTGGTGTAGTTTCCAGGCTCATGCAGGAGTCGTATGAGCTACATTGGAAAGCTGCAAATCGTATCCTTCGATACGTACATGGCACCATCACCTTTGGGATTCATTATGTAGTAGACTCTACATTATATCTCATCGGGTTTACTGATTCCGACTGGGCTGGCGATAGCACTGATCGTAAGTCCACATTTGGTTACTCACTTAGGCTTGGTTCCGAGACTATCTTTTGGTTGAGCAAGAAGCAAGTTTCCATTGCTCTATCTTCAACCGAGGCAGAGTACAGAGGGGTAGTTAACATAACCATTCAGGCTATGTGGCTACAACATTTTCTCACTGAGTTGGGCATTCAGTTTCATCGGCCTATTGCCATCTCGTGTGACAACCATAACACTCTGAAGTTCTACAGATATTTAGTTCAGAGGTAGTGAACGAAGCACATCAAGATCCACATGCACTACATCTGAGACTTAGTAATGCACTACATCTGAGACTTTGTACACGTGGGGATCATCAACTTACAGTTCTATCCTTCAGCAGAACAGACGACATAAATCTTCACCGAGACCTTCACTGAGTAGAAGTTACATTCTCTACGAAGTCGTCTTGGAGTGAAGGGAACAGTTTCCTAGCAACTGTAGTTCTTATTTTTACATACATTGTACCTTGAGGGGGGATTTTTCCCATGATTTTTTCCCTCTTTCCTCACTTTATTTTCATTGTATCTTTTGTATTTGGGTACCTAACATGGCCTCATTGCCTGGACCCATTCTTTATTTTCACCATAGTGATGTTTAGGGGGGGTGTTGGAGTTACTTCAAAAACACCTAGGATTTATTTTTCCTAAGGTTTTTCCTTGTTTATTAGTCACAATTAGTCATTATCTAGTCTCCTATATTTTAGGGGAGAACATTCCACCTGGAGAATATTCTCTTTCAGTTGACACTTCAGTTTGACTAGTTGAGTTAAGTTTAGATGTTGCATTGATTTTATCACGATGCAACATTGGGATCATCACCATGCTAATTTAACCTTGCCTTGGGATCATCACCAGAATGGCACATTACCATTGATTCCCTGAGTTAACTCCTCATTACTCTCTATTTAGTCAGTTAACTGAAGACTAGTTGACTAGTTAACTCAACTAGGTGGCAGTTCACTCCCGTAATTACCTAAGAGACTAGACTAGGTGGAATTTCACTCCCGTAACTGTTGGTGTGTGTCCAAATCACTCTATACCACCACTATGGTGCATTAGTTCTCCTCCAGTTCTCACTCATTGAGTTATACAGAGTATATCATGTGTAAATTATTCATTATTCATAACGGTTAATGATAATTCTTTCATTCTTTCTCTCATTCTTCTTCTTTCTCAAATTCTCTCTGCAAATGTGTGTATTATTGTTTAGCTAGATTTATTCTATGCAGGTTCAACACATTTAAAGCTACCCCATTCAAGGTACAAGTTAATTTTGATGTTCCCGTATTTGAAGGTCAGATCGATGTAGATGCTTTGGAAAAATGGTCAAATTTGTTAGAAGGTTATTTCTCTGTTCACAATTTTTTCGACTGAGAAAATATCACCTTTGCACTCCTTAAGGTTCTCCCCCATGCCAAACAGTGGTGGGAAACTTACTAGGATAAAAATTCTAAGGAGTCTGGAATATTTGGGGACGAGCCGACTTGAGAATTTTTTTATGGATGTCGTCAAGGAGAAATTTTACCCTATGGTAAAATATGATGACCGGTACATGATATGGACCACACTGCATCAAAATCAGGACCAAACAACATCGGACTTGACAAATACCTTCCATACCTTGAGCACCAAGATGGGTATCAAAGAGTCGGAGCGACATCTGGTTCTGAAATACCGTGGGGCTCTACACAGGTACATCCAAACCAAAATGGAGTTTATGGACATCTCATCACTGGGAGCTACTTATAGATATGATGATCTAGGTGGATATTGGTGGCCACCCACCTGTTCCAAATTCAAATTGTCTCATCTTGATAGTTTCCAGTTCAAGATGTTTCTTTGTAATGGGGACATTTCTTTGTAATTGTGGGTTATGTACTTCTGAGGTTGTTTTGAATCCCTACACAACATCCAGGTGGATATTGGTGGCTGCCCACCTATTCCATTTGTCTTATTTAGGAATTTTTCATGTCAGTACATCTTTTTGTACTTCCAGCGACGTTTTGGGGCCCTAAATAATATTTTTTTGGCTTGCCACAATCAAATTGTAGACGAAGTCAAACTTTGATGACATAATGTGTATTTCTTGAAAATACCTTTCCAACGGGCTATCACACACCTAAAATGGAGATAGTATGCAAAAGTTACTACCTCGGGAAGTTAATATACTAACTTACCCAAACAGGGTCCATGTGACTTTTGGTGCTTCATGTCCTAGGGTTAGGTTTTTTGATGTCTAGGGTTTTGACATTCATGTTTATCATAAAAAGGCCTTTAGAGACTCATTGTAATGATATTCTTGCGAATGAGCGTAGCTGTCACATCTCTTCTCAGAGATAAAGCTGCCACCATTCTAGCGAGTCTTACATTCTGTATTTTTACAATCTCTGTACATTTCTTTCATTAATAGAAATCATGTATTGTTGTATTTATCTGTTTCTAGAAATTTTTATGTGTATTTCATTGTAATATCTCTGCTTTCATTTGGTTCTGAAAATAATCTGGATCAGTGGTATTAGAGCAGGCTGCTCTTGATCCTTTTTCAGTGCATGTCCCCGATGAGGTCCGAGTATAGCAAGTTGGGTCTCGAGCTTGTCTCTCTTGAGAAAAATCACTCTCAGATGCCCAAGAAACCCTCTATGGAGATAGAAAAGAAAAATGACGGGGCAAAAGATTCTATTAACTTGTTTCTTGAGCAAACTCTCGTGGGACAAAGGGATGAAATGATGGAGAATTTTTCCCACATCCTTAAACGCATGCCGATATCAACATGCACATCTTCATCAAGCAACCACTTTGGAGGAACCTCTCCCTTCAAGGTATAAGTTGATTTTGATATTCCCATATTTGAAGGTTAGATAGATGAAAATGTCTTAGAAAAATGGTTAAATCTGCTAGAAGGTTATTTCTCTGTTCACAATTTTTTCGACAGGGAAAAGATCACCTTCGCACTCCTCAAGGTTCTTCCCCGTGTCAAACATTGGTGGGAAACTTACTAGGAGAAAATTTCCACAGAGAAATATGGAATATATGGGGCCGAGCCTACTTGGGTTCTTTTTTGGATGTGGTCAAGGAACAATACTACCTTATTGCTAACTATGAATACCAATACATGACATGGACCCCACTGTGGCAAGAGAAGAGCCAAATAGTGTTAGAGTTGACAAATACTTTCCATAACTTGCACACTAAGATGGGTATCAAAGTCTCAGAGCGACATCTGGTTTTGAAATACTGTGGGGATTTGCATAGGTACATCCAAACTGAAATGGATTTCCTAAACATATCATCATTGGGAGCTACCTATCGATATGCTGCCAAAATCTAGCAGAAATTTAGGCACCAGAACAAATGGGATTTCAGGTCTGCAAATACACAACAACCAAATCCTGGTACATACGACCCTAACCAACAACCTCGAGAAAACTAGTCCAAGACACATGAAAATAAGGGTAAAGGAAAGACAAAGAATGACACTGGGAAGTGGTGTGACTTACACAAAATACCCTAGCACAACAATGATGAATGTCACTCGAAACAGTCATCGGTGGCCGAGGTCAAAGACAAGGAGCCGAATCTTGATTCATAATCTGATCCAGAAAATATTCAAAACATACAGATCATCGACGTAGACCCCACTGCTACTATTGCAACCACAACAATTCAACCAAAAGATCCAGTAGATCCTGAAGATGGGGAGAGCCTCTTACATTCACAGATGTGGGTGAAGGGGACCCCATTGCATTTCATTGTTGATAGCGACAGTCATAATAACCTCATCTCAATTGAGGTCGTCAAACAATGGGGGTTGTCAACAACACCACACCCGTAACCATACAACATCAGGTGGCTTCACTAGGGACGAGATCTATGTGTCAGCCAACCGTGTCATTTTTCCTATGGAATCCATCCCTTCAAGGACGAGGTAGTGTGTGATGTTTCCCCTATTGATATATGTGATGTTGTTTTCGACCAACCATATATGTGGCAACATCATGCTCTTTATGAGTCTCGATCTTGTAGTGTCATTATTACTTTGGGGGGTCAGATCTACTGGATATCAGAGGTAGTTCTGACTATTGTTCCACCAAAACAGTGCCGCAAGGTAATCTCTCATCCTACAAAATTCATCCTCTTCACAGTATGTTCAAAGGATGCATAGAAGGCCACTACAACCACTATAGCCTAAGCACCTTATATCAAACAGAAGCAGATTACAGAAGAGAAATAAGATATTGTTTCTTCACCTACAATGGTGCCTACACAATGCTTTGTCAATACTAGAGACAGTAGGTTAGTGGAACAAATTCAACCCCGCCAACAATAGGTTCACGACAGCCTTCCACAAACCAAGCAACACAACTTCTCCAACAAGGCACCCAACTAACCAAGATTCAGATTCAGAAAATGCTTTCCCCTCTTCCCCGAGAACTCAATGCAATGGAGACCATTTATTCCTAAGGGGGGATGATTGATCTAGGTGGATATTGGTGGCCAACCACCTGTTCCAAATTCGAACTGGCTCATCTTGACAGTTTCCAGTTCAACACGTTTCTCTTTAATGGGGACATTATTTGTAATTGTGGGTTCTCTACTTTTGGGGCTGTCATGAATCCCTACACAACATCCAGGTGGATATTGGTGACCACCCACCTATTCCAACTGGCTTATTTTGGAATTTTTCATGTCAGTACATCTTTTTGTACTTCCAAGGCCGTTTTGGGGCCTAAAAAATGTTTTTTTGCTTGCCACAATCAAACTATATACATATTCAGAGTTTTATGGCATAATGATTAGTTCTCGAAAAGACATTTCCAATGGGCTATTACATGCCTACAACAACGATCATATGCAAAAGTTATGACCTCAGGAAGTTGATGTACTAACTTACCCCAACGGGGCCCACATGAATTTTGGCGCTTCATCTCCTAGGGTTAGGTTTTTGGATGTCTAGGGTTTTGGAATTCATGTTTATCATAAAAATGCCTCCAGAGCTTCATTGTAATGATCTTCTTGCGAATGAGCGTAGTCGTCACTTCTCTTCTCAGAGATAAAGCTGCCACCATTCTAGTGAGTCCTGCACTATGCATTTTTACAGTCTTTGTACATTTATTTCATTAATAGAAATCATATATTGTTGTATTTCTCCGTTTTTGGAAATTTTTATGTGTATTTCATTGTAATATCTCTGCTTTCATTTCATTTCAAAAATAATCGAGATCATATGCTTTCAAAATCAAGTAGAAATTTAAGCAGCAGAACAAGCGAGAATTTGGGTTTGCAAATATGCAACAACCAAAGTATGGTAAAGGTATCCCTAACTCACAGAACAATCAACCTCAAGAAAACTAGTCTAAGCCATATGAAAATAAGGGTAACATGAAGACAAAGAAGGACACTGGAAAGTGGTGCGACTCCCACAAAATCCCTTGGCACAACACCGATGAATGTCGCTCGAAATAATCATTGGTGGCAGAGCTCAAAGAAATAGAGCCGAGCCCCAAGTCAGAATCCGATTCAGACAATAATAAAAGGAGACAAATAATTGATGTAGAAACCACTTCTACTATCATGACCACAACAATCTAACCAGAATAACCAGAGGATACTAAGGAGGGGGGGCACCTTTTCCATTCACAGATGTGGGTAAAGGGGACCCTGTTGCATTTTATTATTGATAGTTGAATCCATAAGAAACTCATCTCAGCATATGTCATCAATCAATTGGATTTGATGACAACACCACACCTGCATCCATACAACATCGAATGTCTCTGTGAGGGACATGATCTTCATCTCATCGAACAATGTCGTTTGTCATATGGCATCAATCCCTTCAAGGATCATGTACTGCGTGATGTTTCCCCACTGGAAGTTTGTGATGTTCTGTTAGTCCAACCATATATGTGGAGGCATCATGTTTTTTATGAGTCTCTACCCCGTAGCATCATTGTTACTTTGGGGGTTATCCCTATAGGATACTAGAGGTATTTCTGACTATTGTACTGACAAAATAATGTCGCAAAGTAATCTCTCATTTCCTCCTTTCTGAACCTCTGTAAATTGTTGAGTTGTGCCCTTGCCTTACCCGATTTTTGGTGGTTGTGAATTGAAGAGGTGGGTTGTCATGCCCATGGTTGAAGAAGAAGGTTGTCAGGCCTGTGAGAAAATCTCTCCAGGTGAGAGAGTTTTCTCAGAAGTGATTTCTCTTTGAGGGATTCTAGTACCATCTACGGAGCTCTGAGAATTCCTGATCTGTCCTGTTGTTGAAGCCTTGGAAGGGAAGTGGAGTAGATGATGGACTGTGGAACAATGAAGGTGCATATTCCCGGGGTGGGACATGCATGTGGGGAATGAGAGTCCGTGAGCAGTGGGCATAACTAGGATCCTTGGAGAGAATCCTTCTAGTTGCACAGTGCAGTTTCCTGTAGCCTCAGCCTAGGTCTAGGATTCCTTTGCCTTGGGTGGAGTTTAGTCCCATCTCGGGGGTGGCCCACTGTTGAGCATGATGAGAAACATGGTCTAAGGCTGGGAGGTTCGTGGAAGGTATGCACGTAGTTGGTGGTCTTATCTAAAAAGATAAGTATCATTTATGTGTTCATTTAATTTCTTTGTATTTTTACATGTTTTATATTTATGAGTTTATCCTGTATATGTTGTATGTATAGGATTTATTATTATTTCTACATTTATTTGTATATTAGCAGAATGTAATTTTCTGTTAATTTATATATGTATGATGTTCTGCAAGAGTTTCTGTGTACCATAGCCCAACAGGTCTATGGCTGGGTATGATACCTTTTGGGTTATCAAAAGCTCAGTAAGAATGTGTTTTTCAGTATCATGACCCGACTTGAGTGGCCAGGTACATTACAAAATGGTATCAGAGCTAAGTGAAACGCCCAAGAAGTGATGTTTCCATACCTATTGGTGGTTGGGGACGTTACAAAATGGTATAAGAGCTAAGAGAGACGCCCAAGAAGTGAGGTTGCCCAACCTGTTGGTGGCTGGGGACGTTACATTATTGTACTTAATTGCAATTTGAACTAACATCTCCTCTAGGAGATATTTCTTATTCTTGTTCTCAGGAAGGACACCTTGGTAATGCTATAATGAATTACCATGAAATTTATATGTTCTTATATAAAATTCTATTATATTGGAAATATTTTTGCTCTTGTTGTTTATGTTTTGGGCAAGTTATCCTACGTATTCTAGGAAGGTTACCACATAAAATAAAGACTTGAAAGGACTTAGAGGGAGTCAAACTTCAGAGGGAGTCAATGATCAGGAAGAAGAAAGGTTTCATAACACTTTACATGATGCATAGGGACATGTAGCAAACACAAGCGTGGTTCGAGGATTCTCTCAGTTAAAGGGAGTCGATGGCAGAATTCGAAAATAAGGATCTTGTAGGCCTTCATGCTGAGTTGTATACCTTTGTGCCGAGTTGTAGGCCTTCATTCCAAGTTGTATGCCTTTGTGTCGAGTTGTATTCCTTCGTGTCGAGTTGTAGGACTTTGTGCCGAGTTGTAGGCCTTTGTGCCGAGTTGTAGGCCTTCATGCCGAGTTGTAGGACTTCGTGCCAAGTTGTAGGCCTTCGTGCTGAGTTGTAGGACTTCGTGTCGAGTTGTAGGATTCGAGCTGAGTTGTAGGCCTTTGTGTTGAGTTGTAGGCTTCATGTCGAGTTGTAGGCATTGTGTCGAGTTGTAGGCTTCATGATGAGTTATAGGATTTATGTCGACTTGTAGTCTACTCCAGTGAGATGGTCTGGTATGCTGAGTTGTTGCTACACCAATGAGGCAGTCTGGTACATTAGTGGTGTAGTTGAGAACCTATATGGATGTGATGGTGTTGCTCATAATATGATCTAGGTGATCATGAGATAGCCTGTGTAGCTCTAGTAATGCTATTGGTCTGGAAGACCATGTAGATATTTCCTATGCCATGTGAGATGGATGGATAATGATGATACTCACGACATGGGTGAGCACATCATGCAGGTTTATCCCATGACGATGATGGTGAGACACACTACGAGGTGTACCTCTAGTGTTCTATAGCGGGTTGTGGCCCCTAGATGAGATTGACAGGTCCACATGGGTGTAGCCATGTGTGACGTAATGATTCTACTAGTAGCATGGTTTGCGTAACCACGACGAGGGGATCATGGAATAACGATAAAGTCTACAAAGACTAGAAGGGAACATCATGGTTAAATACCTCCCTAGTTAAGAGGGAGTGTTGATGTTTTGGTAGCTGCGAGAGGTATTAACCTCCATGGATAAACCTTTGACTAGAATAGAATATTCTGAAAGAAAGAGAAAACCTAAACAAATGTGTAAAAACCCTAGAAGACAAGTCGGCTCAACATAATAAGTAATATTGAAGTATTATATGTAGAAAAGGACATTTCAAACCTACTTGAAGAGACACTTGTTCACCTAGACATATTAGTATAAATAGAAGGCACTTGAGCTCATTTGGTAACACACTCACACTCAAGAAAGTGGTGCGTAAGTCTAGAGGAAGAGTGCAGCTGCAACGACTGCAGCTCAGTATTGGTCTTGGTTTGTGGTCTAGGACTTTCTACTTGGTGCACTACCTTAGGATAAAATTTCTCTCTCTCTTTCTCTCTTGGTTATCTATTGGTTCTAGTGAGGCTTCCCAAAATCATTCTTTCTGTCAAAGGTTAAGGTTCTCGGTGGTGGATGCGTGCCTATGGTTGGGTGACAATAGTGATATTTTCTATGGTTAAACGAGCACAATATTCTAACCGATCGATCCAAATGAATAAGCCTTCCTAAATGAAGATATCCACAATGTTGAGGGTCTAAATAAGATATTGAATCCATAGAACCACATTGTCAATTCTCCTTATCTCTTTCCTTTTTCCAAAAGGTTTGTCATTGAGTTAAAAGTCACCGCCCAAGATTCATGGCTTAGACTAAATTTTTTTTTATATGTTTGATTGAGATATCACAATATTATAGGTTATGAATTTTGTTCATTAGGGCATACATATTTATCACTATTCCATCAAGGTATTTCATTATTGATAAAAATATTGATAAAAAACAACATTATAACTACTATCTTTTATAATCCTATTTTCCAATCCAATTTTTTTTGTGAATCCTAATGAATGGAAACTATAAATATGAAAGATATCTAGAGTTTTCAAAATAAATGCTCATCCCCTCTATATTACATTTTGTTTCTTGTAAAAATTATCCAATTTCTTTACTATGATCTTTGTTTTTAAGAGTCTAATTTCTTTACTATGATCTTTGTTTTTAAGAGTCTCATTTTTCAAGGTATTGGATCCCCTTAAGTTCCAAAACAAAACTTCTTTTATAAGTTTCACCTCCTTCCATATCTATGTTTTCCTCAATTTAATCAAAAGTTGACCCTCTGGTTTGATAATTTCTTGATGTATATGTCCTTTTTGGAAGGTATGTATTTTGTGGTTTTAAAGAAATAAGGTTGATTTCTAGTGAGTTTGATGAATTCTTATCTAATTTTGAATTGATTCATCTCTTTTTGTTTTTATTGAGTTTATGCTAAAGATATATGACTCACTTTTTGAGAGAAAGTATAATATGTTATATTCATACATTGTAGTAGGAAAGTTCGTTTGTCTTTATTGACAATTATTTTTAACTACATTTCATCCTCTATTTGTTGCTACAAGTGTTGTTGATTTTCTTTCAGTAAGGGTTTGTAAATCATTGTTCTTCCATATTTAGTTTTCTTGTGCCCTTCTTGAGTACTTTATCTTCAATCTATTATCCTCATCCCATCTTTTTTTTACCTTCTTTCACTTTGAATCCTACCTATCACTTTTTTTTGAGTATTTGTTATTGGGGCCCTTTAGTTTTTCACAATCTCTTTTACTTTTATATACAAATTTTAAAGATGAGTTAAAGGGTTCATCGAAGTTATGTGAGAGTTTTAGGTGAGATTCGTTACTATTATTTATAATTTCCCATCAATCCATTTTCCTTAGCTTGCATGTTATCTTCTTCTTAATTTGGCTCACCATTCTCATTCACTCCTTATAATACTTCATATTTTTTTTTCTTATCTTTGATTTTTGTTGTTTCCTCTCTCATTTCTTCTTCTTGGATACGTTGATCTAGGTTTCACTTCCTATAAATCATATGCATCATAATAGTTTCATCAAAATCACACTAAAACACATCTATATGAATATAACATATGCATCATAATAGTTTCATCAAAATCACACTAAAACACATCTATGTAGATATAACATGTACCATTTTTTCCTTCTCATTTTGAATATTTAATGAAAACCTTAAGTTTGTTACCCACATTCTTCAAAATCTCATCATTCAAAAATTTTGTGCATAGAAAAAATATTTTTCCATAAAATGAATTTCAAAAAATATATATCCATAAAATGAATTTCAAAAAATCCTCCTTTCAATACTAAAAGTGTTCTAACACAATATCTCATATTAAAATTCAATGAATGAAAATATAACCCCTTCGAAAAAATCTTATCTATATCCATGTGCACAAAAATGATAATAAAAATTTCCTTTGTACATAATTTTACCCTTGAATGGTCAATTTACAAATATCCATCCACCATAGTAAGTTATTCAAATAACCAAGATGCAAGAAATTGGAAAATAATTGCGTGGTCCTTCATATATTGGGTTCCATCTCTTATGAAATTTCCATGCGTGGCATCTTCTCTAATGTTTCGAGCGACCCATTGAAACGCGTGGTTTTGGGCTTTTGATCACCTATAAACTAACCTATAGTTGTGTAGGTGACCCTTCAACCTTGTAATTACCTCTTTTATGATGTTAAGGGGGCCTTCTCTCCTAGAATGGGATACCATTTGTGCCCCTCCATGTAGATCACATGAAAGTCTTAGAATGGGAGAACCTTATCTTAACCCCCATCAATAAGTAAACATGTGAATAATGAAGTGTAATCACTAGATTACATTAAGGTTTATTAGATTTTAGATATGAGTGTGTAAGATCATTAGATTGCATTAAGGTTTATGATATTTTAGATATGAATGTGTAAGATAATTTGGAATTTAGATGTGATTTTTTTCTCTCAGATGTGAATTTTTTCCCCTTAACCTATTCAAATGATATTGATCGATATAAAATGCATGATGTATGATTATTTAATACATTGTTCAATATTTGTCAATATTTTTATTGACATGATGTTGATCCTCGCACGATACATTTGATCCATGTCATTTTCCCATGTTGTGAAGAGAATTGATGTATGTCATTAGACTCAGATATGACTTACCAAGGATCATGATCCACATAATATCACTAGCAGATCTATAGATAATTCGATAGATTTTTATTGCAAACAATTAAATGATATCTATTAATATATTCATAGACATAAAATAATTGATATTTTTTTCCTAGGAAAACCTTGCGGGAAAACTCAATGGACGCTTCCCCACATTCATGGATGACATTGCTAGTAAACCCATTGATGTATATTAGTGAGGAATAGTGTGCCTCACCCATGAAGATTTTAACTAGGTACTTGTTGGCACAAAACTAGCCAAATACCTAACAACATTGGCAATAACCGATTCAACTAACCCCTTATAATGTATATCAAATGATATTATATAAAATAAGAATCGACAATGAATATAGATATAGACAATGAAATGGAAAATAAGGGTGTGAGGAGAGCTAGGGTTTCTTGTGGTAGGGTTGATGTTTACAAGTTCATTGTCAGGGTGTGGGTGAGAGATGATGGGTCTTTTCTGGCTTAATCACATGGAGGAGGATGCACAACTAATGGATCATTCGGAGGATTTCATTTTTCGTTAGCCCAAAAGTTTAATGTACCTAGGTTTCTTACTCTAGTGTTGTCAGACTACAAGAGGAAATAGTAATTCCTTCACATCTTCCCAAGCAACTTCAATTTGATACTGTCAAATCACATAGCTTTGAAGTAAACTTGAGGGATCGAACATTCAATGCTAGATGGGGGGATGATTGCCTCTAGGATGGGTGTTTTGGGGATATATGTGATAAGGACAAGGGTATTTTGTGTGAGTCTAAACCAAGGTCGACATATTATGTCGTTAGATATTCGGTGGGTTTTAATTTGGTTAAACTTCAAACTTAAGGGTTCATTGAGGGTGGATTGGAGCCTTCTTAATTACTGGGTGGTGGATTAAGGATTGACCAGAAGGGTCCCGTCCGCAAACATAGACATACTATCAAGTCAGAAGGAGGAGTGGTTTCTCTCATAGTAGGAAGAGACTTACTGTTTAGCCAAATAGCTAATATGGATGGAGATGATCTCATTGGGAGATTTTGTGGGTGAAGGGTGGTGAAGGAGTCTTTCTATACATGGATTCAAGGTCATTGGGGTTCTGTCATTGGATACTCCCCAATTGTGCATCTCTTATCCAGAGGATGGATTGGGTTTCTATTTAAAACAAAGGACGATGCTTGGAGGATATTAGGGAATCAATGGTATTGGGACAAACGTATGCAAGGGAGGATATTATGACCAGAGTCTCGATTTGGATTAATCTCTCGGTGAAGATTTGGTCAGACATAGGTTTAAAATCCATTGGCGAGATTTTAGATAATTATATTACTATTGATGATAGCTACATGAGTAGCCCACACTGGTCGATGGCTTAGATCCTTGTCGATATGAATCCATGTCAAGGGATATATGAAACTATGGACCTAGTGGTTAGAGACCAGACCTTTACATAGGTACTTGACTATGTCAATTTTTTAGATGCTCAATTTTCCATAGAGTCAGGCATGATCTAGCTAAATGTGAGTTGGGTTTTATGAAGAAATTCGAAGGGAGCCCTAGAGGGTCTAGAGGGGTCTTGGATACATAATTCACTTACATTATGGGGGAAAAATACGCCTAGACTACTCCATGCCCACAAAAGGATCTTGATAGGAGTGGTGTGTTTAGGACAACAACGGATAAAATTATCGAACAATCCAAAATACTAATTGGTGAAGTCAATGTCCCTTTGGGGAAGGGAGTTTCACATGATGTGGCATGAATATCTCTCTAGGACTATTTTGGAGATGAACTAGACCTCACGAATGAATAATTGTTCAAGCTTGAGGATTTGTGGTTAAAGAGTACATCGTTCCATCAAAACTCGGGTAAGTATCACATTTCCTCTCTGATTCTAAATTCTATACCAGATGTGGTCATTGAGACCTCTAGTATTGAGAGGAACGATCTTGTTCAAAATTTGGGTGAGGGTTTGACTTCTTGTCCTTATGTCAAGGGGCTGGGGGATTCCAATACAGTCTATCTCTCGAAGGATGTCAAGTCACTACTACATATTGAAAAATTTGCGACAACCACTTGCAATGAAAGTACTCTTTCGTTGCAACATGCAAGAGAAAAAGTTCAACTTTTCTAAATCCACCCCGTACTTGTTGCTATCTCGACGCATGTACTTTGACTAAATTAATATGGTCAATGTTCATCGCAAGAGAGACACATCTAGTTTGTTTAAATTAATATGGTCAACGTTCGTCGCAAGAGTGACAATTGACCTAATGTTAAAATTGACTGTTAAAAATGACAAATAAATAGGTAAAAAAAAAGAAATATTTTTAGGTCACGGTCGTCGCAATTGCGATGATCGTGACCTAATATTGGACTATAAATGTTTGATGATTTAAAGATTTTGCGACAATCTTGCTATAACAACGACGATTCCGAAAGGGTATTTTTGTGCGGAAGAGTGTGGCAGAATGTTGTTATAGGTGGGGAAAAAACTAAAGTGGGTGAAAAGGGTGATGGTAGATGTTATTTCCCTTGTAAAAAATGTTGCCTCAGACATCCCGTAAGAATTTTAATAACACCAACTACAAAACATTGTAGGAAATAAGGGCACATTGATGGTGGATCGAATGAATATTGTCCCATGATAATTATCTATATATGATCCAGATGGATATCAGTGGCCACCCACCTTTTCCAACTGGTTCAAAACAATTTTTTGACAATTTTGGCAATTTACTATTTTTAGCAGTTTTAACTTTCGGGGCCATTTTGAGGGCCTAAATGAAGTTTTTTTCAGGATCGATATCCTCAATGATATACAAAGGCATTATTGAGGCCCCTAAATGAATCTCATCGACGATACCTTTCCAACGGGCTATCACACGCCTAAATCAGAGATCGTATGAAAACGTTACGACACTGGAAAGTTGATGTACTAACTTACCCAAACGGGGCCCACATGACTTTTGGCGCTTCATCTCCTAGGGTTAGGTTTTTGGATGTCTAGGGTTTTTGGAATTCTTGCTTATTGTGAAAATTCCTTCAGAGCCTCATTGTAACCTTCTTTTGGCGAATGCGAGCTTCCATCACATCTCTTCTCAGAGATAAGCCGCCACCATTCCAACAAGCTTGTTTCCACTACATTTTACAGTTTCAGCTTATTTCACTATTGAATAGAAAACCAGTTTTACTGTATCTTTGTTATTTTATGTTAAGAACCTATTAATAATCTGTATTCATTTTGTTCTACTGATAAAATTCGGATCAGTGGTATCAGAGCAGTCTGCTCCTTGTCATCTTAATGCATGTCCCCAACGAGGTCGGAGTACAAAGAGTTGGGTCTCGAGCTTGTTTCTCTTGAGGATAGAAGCTCTCGCACGCCCAAGCGACCTCCCATGGTAGGAGAAAATAAATATGATGGGACAAGAGATCCTTTCAAACTATTGATTGAGGAAGCCCTCACGCAACAGAGGAACGAGATGATGGATAGTTTCGCGCAAATCCTTCGGTGGCTACAAACAGGCGACGCATCTTCTTCGAACGGAGGCACCGCCCCCTTCAAGGTACAAATAAACTTTGATATTCCCATATTTGAAGGTAAGATAGACGCAGATGCTGTAGACAAGTGGTTGAATCTACTAGAAGGGTATTTTTCTGTCCATAACTTTTCGAATAGAGAAAAGATTACTTTTGCACTCCTCAAAGCCGTTCCCCATGTCAAAGATTGGTGGGAAACTTTCTGTGAACAAAAGGAAACAGAGGAAACCTCATTATTTTCAGTCACGACCACCTAGGAATCCTTCATGGATGATATTAAGGAACAATACTACCCTGTCGGAAGTTATGACGACCTGTATACCAAATGGACGACACTGAGGCAAGAAAGAGACCAAGCAGTGCTGTATTTCAAAAATATGTTCCATACCTTCTGCACCAAGTTGGGTATCAAAGATTCAGAGCGACATCTAGTGCTCAAGTATCGCGGTTCTCTACATAGATACATCCAGACCGAAATGGAATTTCTGGACATCTCATCCTTGGGCACGGCCTACCGATATCCCGTCAAAATCGAGCAAAATCTCGAACAAAAGACGTGACAATTTGGGCCTGGGAACCCCTCACAACAAAAGCCAGGAAAGGGCGGCCTCAACCCACCGAATAAAGTACAGAGAAAATATGGATAGTATCATGACAACCAGTCCAATCCGTAAGCAAAGAAGGACATTGGAAAGACAAAGAAAGATACCGGGAAGTGGTGCGACTTCCATAAGAGCCCTTGGCATAACACTGCTGACTGCCGCTCAAAGAAGTAGCTGGTGGCCGAAGTGAAAGCCTCTGAATCATATGCGGATTCTGACTTTGAGCCAGAACCAGAAAGGGGAAGATGGATCATTGACGCGGAACCCAGTGCCACCATTGCTACCACCAAGCTCCAGCCTGGTGAACCAGACGAGCCAGAAGAAGGAGAGCACCTCTTCCATTCACAGATGTGGGTAAAAGGCAACCTGCTGCACTTCATCGTTGATAGCGGTAGCCATAAGAACCTCATATCAGTAGAGGTCTTCAAGTGGCTATCCCTGCCAACAATGCCGCACCCACAAACCTACACCATTAGATGGCTTTGCCAAGGAAGTGATCTCTGCGTCAGCCAATAGTGCCGACTTTCGTACGGCATCAAGCTCTTCAAAGACGAGGTATTGTGTGATGTTTCTCCTCTCTAAGTTTGTGATTTTATTTTGGGCCAACCTTATTTATGGAAACGTCATGCTGTATATGAGTCTAGGCCTCGTAGTGTTATTATTACTTTGAACAAGAAATTGTACAAGATACCCGAGGCAGTCCCACCTAGTGCTATTTCCTTGATCTCTGTGAAGCAATGCAGGAAGTTCATCTCTCAGACAGGGAAGTTTGTCTTCTTCATGATTCGCTCTCAAAATAAGCAAAAGATCACAACCACATCCAGGGTCTCTGCGGTCGACCTCTCCACACAGCAGAAGCAAGTAGATAAGGTCGTGGAATAATACTCAGATATCTTCTCCTCACCTACAAGGGTACCTCTTCACTTCCAGGTCAAGAACCCCATCGATCTGACCCCCGACGCACTGCTTCCCAATGGGCCAGTCTATCGTCGCTCTTTTTTAGAGAATGAGGCGATCAAGCGACAGATCCAAGAATTGCTCCACAAGGGGCACATCCGCCCCAACTCATCACCTTGCGGGAGCCCAATCGTGTTGGTACAAAATAAAGATGGAACCTGACAAATCTGTATTGATTACCGAGCTCTGAATAAAATCACAGTCAGAAACCGGTACCAGATTCCTCGAATCGATGACCTCCTTGATCAACTCACAGGAGCCAAATACTTCAGTAAGATTGATCTGAAGTCTGGCTACCACCAGGTCCCGATAGAACATACAGATGTATGGAAGACCGCCTTCAAGTCAAAGGAAGGCCTTTTTGAATGGTTGGTCATGCCCTTTGGTTTGAGAAATTCTCCAGCCACTTTCATGAGGATGATGGATGATATCCTGTGACCATTCACTAATGCTTTGTAGTGGTGTATCTGGATGACATTCTAATTTACAACAAGACTTGGGCCGAACACTTGCAACATATTCAACAGGTTTTGCACACCTTGCAGCAATACAAGATATATGCCAACTTGGAAAAATGCTCATTCGGCATGGACATGGTCCATTACCTAGGCTACATCATTGATCAACATGGTGTACATGTGGATCCAACCAAGATCCAAGTCATCCGTGACTGGCCAGCCCCAACAACACTCACTGATCTTTGGATCTTCTTGGGCCTTGCCAATTTCTACCGTAGGTTCGTGTTGGGATTCTACCATATTGCATGGGCCCTCAGCCAAATAAACAGGGGTGGTGGTAAGACGAAATTTGCATGGGGCCGGTCCCAACAACAAGCGTTCGATTATTTGAAGCATCACTTGTGCTCAGCCCCAGTAATTTCAATACCAGACCTGCAACATCCCTTTGAGATCGAGACAAATGCTTCAGACTATGTTGTGGGCGCCGTTCTCACTCAGCACAGCCACCCTGTGGCTTATCATAGTGAGACACTGTCAGATATTGTCCGTAAGTACCCTACTTATGACAAAGAAATGTACTCCATTGTGAAATCATTCCTCCAGTGGAGACATTACATTCTTAGGAAGGAGACAATCATCCACACTGATCATAAGCCACTGCAGTTCATGCAGACACAGGGAAAATTGCAGAATGACCGCCATCAAAAGTGGTCCACATACTTGCAGCAATTCCACCTCAACATCAAGTATAAAACATGAAGCACCAATTGCGTCGCTGATTGCCTCAACAGACCGCCAGTCGCGACACTCACCACGGTGCTAGACTCTTGCGGCCATGAGACATATGGATGGCCCCAACTCTATGAGACAGACCCTGACTTCGCCACCACCTACCAAATGTTGTGTGCAAACGCAGTTGTCGATAATTTCCATCTTCAGGATGGGTTGTTGTGTCGTCTGGGCCATATTTGTGTTCCATCAAGTGAGCGAGAGAAGTTGATCTGGGAAGCCCACTATAGTCGGGTGGCAGGACACTTCGGGGTCGAAAAGATAGTGGCGATGCTACAAAAACATTTCTACTGACTGAAACTTTGACAGGAGGTCAACAAGTATATCAGGTCCTGCACTATTGCCAAACCGACCACTAAGAAATAAGGCTTATACACCCCTCTTCCTACTCTTGACAGGCCATGGGAATCCATCTCATTGGACTACATGTCGGGCCTCCCATCCACCAAGCGGGGAAATGATTGTGTTTTTGTGGTTGTTGATCACTTTTCTAAGATGGTGATTCTGGTTGCCTGCAAGAAGAGCATCATGACAGAGGCCACTGCCAAGCTCTTCTTTGAACGAGTCTGGGTACATTTTAGAATCCCACAAACCATTGTCTCAGATCAGGATAGTTGAATTCTCAGCACATTCTGGTCGAGCCTCTGGTCTCTGTTGGACACCAAGCTCACCAAATCCACGACCTTCCACCCCCAGACAGATGGCCAAACTGAGGTTGTAAATCAAATGATTGTACATATCCTTCGCATGTATAATTCAAATCACCCTCGCACATGGGATGAGAGCCTTCCCTATGTTCAACATAGCTATAACCGAGCCCTGCATAGCTCAACTAGCCACAACCCCTTTCAAGTGGGGTTGGGATTCCAACCATTGGGTCCCATAGATGTTGCACTTCCCCTTGTGGTCACCTCGACCGACTCATCTCCTGCTCCAACTGAAGCTGACAAAGCCACCCATTTCATTGAGTGGATCCAACACATCCACCAACATGTTCAGGATATCCTACATAAGTCCAATGACAAGTACAAACAACACCATGATCAACATCGGGTGCCAAATAAGTTTTAGGTGGGCGACAAAGTTTGGTTGCACTTGCAGAAAGAACGCCTTACAGGACCCCATCAAAAGCTTCGCCCACTCTTTTATGGGTTGTACACTATCACCAAGGCCGTGGGAGATAATTATTTTGAGCTCAATATACCTCCTTTCCTTGGCCTGTACCCAGTGTTCAACATGGATCTCCTTTGCCCTTATTTCCCACCTTTATTAGACACCTCAGAAGTAGCAGAAAAACTGACACCAACAGAGCTCAACCCCGACTGCATACAAAAGGCATCCAATGATCAGATTGTGGATAGACAGATCAAGGGCACTCGACAACAAAGGATCCATCTTTATCGGGTCGTCAAAGTAGGGCAGCTCCTGCACCAAGGCAAGTGGCTCACCCGGGGCCAAATTCAACATAAATTTCCTCATCTGATGGGGGACCTCAACGGAATGGAGAAAATTGCTTCCTAAGGAGGGAGGATTTATCCAGATGGATATCAGTGGCCACCCACCTTTTCCAACTGGCTCAAAACAGTTTTCTGACAATTTTGACAATTTACTATTTTTAGCAGTTTTAACTTCCGGGGCCATTTTGAGGGCCTAAATGAAGGTTTTTCAGGATCTAGCTCTTAAAGGATATCCAAAGGAATTATTGATCCCCCAAAATTAATCTCCTCGACCACACCTTTCAAACGGGCTATCACACGCCTAAAACAAAGATCGCATGAAAAAGTTACGACCCCGAGAAGTTGATGTACTAACTTACCCAGACGGGGCCCACATGACTTTTCACACTTCATCTCCTAGGGTTAGGTTTTTGGATGTCTAGGGTTTTTGAAATTCTTGCTTATTGTAAAAAGGCCTTTAGAGCCTCATTGTAACCTTCTTCTGGCGAATGCGCGTTGGCGTCACATCTCTTCTCAGAGATAAGCCGCCACCATTCCAACAAGCTTGTTTCCGCTGCATTTTACAGTTTCAGGTTATTTTGCTATTGAACAGAAAACCAATTTTACTGTATCTCTGTTATTTTGTGTTAAGCACCTGTTAATAATCTGTATTCATTTCGTTTTCCTCATAAAATCTGGATCAATATATTCATTATCTTTTTTTATTTTGTCAATTTTATATAAAATTATATATATATATATATATATATATATTGTTTGAATGTTTGTTATAGTATACACTAATTTTGCATGATTGTTTGTAATTATAAAGTTAGAGTTTCCCTCTAACTTTCTGCAGAATATTGCACCAAGTATTAGTAGAAATGATGTTGTACAAGCTGAGGATCTCATGGAAGAAGATGATGGGAGAAATCAAGTTAATGATCCCATGGAAGAAGATGATGGGACAAATCAAATGATCCAAGATTTGTTTTTGTAGCCGGATGAGGATGGGGAAAGTGTTGGTATTTATGATGAACCTCTATTAGAAAAGGCAAATAAACGACTTTATGAAGGATCAAGAGAAAATCTTCTCTCCACTACATTGCTACTAGTGAACTTAAAGGTTATGAATAAATTGTTGAACACTTGTATGACACAGATACTAAGGTATCTAATATGTTTAATCTCATATTATACATAAATGTTGATTTTTTTCTATTTGTTTTTAGTGTTAATTAATGTGTAAAATAAGAATGCGATTTTTACGATTAATATTCTTACATTAACTAGTTATTTGTTATGTTGTAGATTGTTAGGTGAATTTTTGTTACCATCGTCAAATATTTTACCTCGCACATATCGAGGTTTGCATGCCATTATGAAAGACATTGAAATAGATTATCAAATTATAGATGCATGTCCTAATGACCATATTATATATTATGGACAACATGCTTCGAAAACAGAATGTCCACAATGTCTTATCGGTAGATATCGAACCGATCAAGTAACAAAAAGGGTGCCTCGAAAGGTTCTTCATCATATTCCCATAATTCCACGTTTGCAGCAATTGTTCATGTGTGAAAGGATAACGCAATTTATGGATTACCATGCACGTAACAGAAGTGGAGATGGTGTTCTTCGAGTGCCTGATGATGGTTCTGCATTTAGGGAAATTGAGGAAAAATGGGCAGATTTCAAAGATGAACCTCATAATGTTAGGCTTTCATTGGCAGCTGACGATGTTAATCCATTTGGAGAGGTTACTCAGTGTGGCCTATTTTTGTTATCAACAATAACATTCCTCCTTGGATGTCAATAAAGAAAGAGCACATAATGTTGACAATGATTGTTCCAGGTATTTGTTTACATTAATTTTTTGAGTTTAACATTTTCATTTGTTTCAATTTTTGCATATTATCTTTTGTTTATTTATTTAATTATAGATATTACATGATATCATTCCTATAGTAATTATGTGTAATTTCAAACAATTGGGTAAGTACCAGGTTAAAGATATGAATGCATATATCGAGCCTCTTATCGACGAGCTACTAAAGTTACGGGCTGGAATCACAATGTATGACATATGTAAACCAATCGGGGAGAAGAAATTTAAATTCCGTGGAATACTTTTATGGACAATTCATGATGACCTTGGACTAACACATTTTTTTGGTATGTAGCATTCTAATATTGCACTTTAATTCTATATAATATTTTAATGTTATCATGGTGCATGTTTAATTTTTAAATAATCTCATCGTATAATTGACATTAATCCATTTGTTGTAGGTCTTCAAACAAAGGGTAAATTTTCATGTCCAGTTTGTGGCCCTAAGATGAAGTATCATCATTCAAAAAGTTTAGGAAAGATGGTGTTTTATGAGTATAGGCACCTTCTTCCTAAGAACCATAGGTATCGTACTACTGAAAAACATCTTTTCATTGGGAAAGAAGAGAATGGTTTAAAACCATGAAGAATGACACCTCACCTATGGAGGTTGGAATATAATAGAAATCATCAAGGTACTCAACTTCATAATGTATCATAGATCATGTAATGTTTTGAATGTTTATTTTAATCATTGAATTTATTTTACCGTATTTGATAATTATTTTTGTGATTTCTTTTATGCTTCATGAAGGCCGCAATCACCATGAAGGTATTAATAATGGGCTTCCACGAGGAATGAAATATTATCCTGCTCAATTCATGACGTTGCCCTACTATGAGGAGATAAAAATAGCTCATTTGTTTGATACAATTCATATTAGGAAGAATGTGACTGAAACGTTATGGCGAATCATATATGGTAGGAGGGACAAAGAAAAAATTGTCAAAATTTGTACTGACATTCAGGAAGCCAATCATGCAATGTGAAGTGTGATCCGATATTCAAATAGATCAGATGGAGTACTAGACCGAAATAACTTTCCATGGTTATTAACAGAGCAACAAAGCAATGATATAAAAGAGGTCACTCAAAGAATCAAATTTCCCACGAGTTTTGCTTCAAACATGAAAAATATCTTAACGAACAAAGGTGAATTTGGTGGGGTAAAAACACATGATTGGCATACCTTCATAAAGGTAGTAATTTTGGTATACATATTTATATATATTGGCCTTATAGATATTTTATTTATTTTTATTTTTTCTTGTCTACTTTGGTCAAAACAAATAACGATTCATTTTGTTGTTACAGTATGTTCTACCACTATCTCTCCCAAACGACTTTGACAACAACGTCAAACAAGTTATATATGATATTGGAAAATACATGAGGTAAGACATAGTTGTGATTTATATGCAAAATGTTCTTTCAAATTATTGTTGTACTTAATTACACGTGTTTTACTTGTAATGTAATATATTATATTATGTTATGTTGAAACATGCTATTTTCTTGTGTCATGATCTCATGTAGATGGTTGTCATTGAAAGAAATCCATGAAGATGATATAAAGTATTGGAGGAGAGAAATTCCTCGTC